>JARHVA010002006.1:357500-652500 GCA_037957365.1 Torreya grandis | reverse complement strand
ATACATGAACATCTTTAAATAATGGAATGGGAAGGTATATACGGTTCTCTTATCAAATCACTTCAAACAAAGGAGGCCAAACACACATTCTTTAGCCATATTACTGTGATCAAACAATTGAACTTCATTGATCTATTCACAAAAATGGAACAAAACAAAAACATCCTGAAATGAAACAAACAATAGGTGAGAGATTCGTAGGATCTGGGGAGTTATAAAAAACCAACCAAAAATGATGTAATAGTTCTAATAGTTCTAACCACCTACCTACTATGCTAACATTCCCCCCTTGTTAAATTAATTTTACAAATGTACCCCCTAAATTTCTCAAATTTTACCTTTCTTAGGGATTTGGTGAGTATATCAGCTATCTATGCATCTATTAGGTAGTACTGGAGCTATATGTGGTGGTTTAAGACTTGATCTCGAATGTAGTGCCATTCAACCTCAATGTACTTGGTTCTTTCATGAAAAATAGGATTGTTCATAAGCTTCAACAAACCCTGATTACCGTAATAAAGGATAGGTGGCTTGTCTTTATTAATTCCCATATTAGTCAAAATATGATGTAATCATATCACTTCGCACATGGATCCACATGTGATGTGATACTCTACCTCAGTGGATGAGAGATAAATAACAATTCACTTCTTACTGATCCATGAGATCAGTCCATATCTAAGGTGAAATATGTATCCTGATGTTGAATTTTTATCATCAACAGATCCAACATAGTTTGAGTTAGTGTATCCTTGCAATAAGAACTGACTATTCTTCTTGTATTCTAGAACATACTCAAGTGTACCTCAGACATATCTCAAAACATGCTTTGTTTTAACCCAGTGACATTTCTTTGGCTCCTGCATGACTCTAGAGAGATAGATCATATCAAAACATATATCTGGTTTGGTGTAGGTCAAGTAGATGAGACTCCCAAGGAGTTGTATATACAAAGTTGCATCTATTTGAGGTGATTCATGGAATTGAGAGAGTTGTAAACCTTTATCCATTGGTTTTGAAAGAGGTTTATGATCTAACATTCTATACTTTTCCAAGAGTGTCTTGGCATATTTTATCTAGGAGATAGAAATGTGATTATATTTTTGCCATATCTCCAAGACAAGATAGTAATGGAGTAGCCCCAAATCAATCATGTCAAAGGATATTTTGAGGTAATTCTTCACTATATCAACCTGATCTTCAGAACTTATAGTGATCACAAGAGCATCCACATATAAAACAATAATGATGATTTCTGTCCCTACCTTCTTTATGTATAATTTGGAATTTGAGTGGCTATGAGTGAAACCATGATGCAAAATGGGATCATCTATCTTTATGTACCATTCCCAAGGATCTTGTTTCAATCCATACAGTGATTTCATGAGATGACATACCTTTTTAGGATGCTTTTCATCAACAAATCCTTCTGGTTGGATCATGTATACTTCTTCTTTAAGATCACAATTTAGGAGATCACTCTTGATGTCCATCTACTAAAGTTTCCATCCATTATGTGCTTTTAGTGCAAAAACAACTCTAATGGTTTTGATCTTTGTAGTGGGTGCAAAGGTCTCTTCATAGTCAATGCCTTCTTTTTGAGTATATACCTTTGATACAAGTCATGTTTTGTGCTTGTCAATGGATTCATCTACCTTATATTTATTTTTGAAAACCCATTTATAGCCTATGTGTTTCTTCTCTATAGGTAGATCAATAAGTTTCCAAGTGTGATTCTACATGAGTGAGTCATACTCAACATCCATGGCTTTCTTCCACTGAGGTTGACTTAGAGCTTCTCAAACATTATTAGGTTTAGATCTATCAACTACTATACTCATAAGTTCAAAATTTACCTTATTTCTTGCTTGACTCCTTGTTTTGACTCCAAATTAAATTATTATGGAGAGACTTCACATGGGAGTCATTGATGGTGTTTTGTACTCACTTTAGATGGGAACTCTTCTACTGATGTGAAGAACTACCTAGTGGATGTATAGTAATATTTTATAATTCTCCAGGATCAACATACATCTCCCCTTATAGCTAATTTTCTTTTTGATAAGTCTCTTTTTTCTCATCATCTGACTCGAAGAGTATTTTGTGAGAGGTGGTTGGTGTTGATACTCCCTTTTACATCACTGGGTCAAAGGATGACTCATCGTAAACCACATCTCTACTTTCATAGATTTTCTTCATCTTAGGACCCATGAGATGGTATGCTTTTGAGGTAGTAATATATCCCAATAGGATGCATGGGAGTGTTTTTGGCTCAATGTTATTCCTGTTTTGAGTTGTGACATGCATATATGTTGTGAAACTAAATACTCATAGATGAGAAATCGATAGATTTATACCACTCCATACCTCTTATGGAGTTTTGTCCTATAGAATCTTCATTGGTGCCCTATTGAGAAGATAAATAATTGTCTAGACTAATTCTGCCTAATATCATTCCTCTAGCTCTATTGTTGACAACATGTAGTGAGCCATTTCCATTATTTTATGATTGTGTTTCTCAATAACGTCATTCTGCTAGGGCATATAGGGAGAAGTCAAATTCTGCCTTATTGGTTTAATAATTCCAAAAACTTCTTTGATGTGAATTCCCCCCTTTGATCTGAATGGAGTAGAAGAAGAGGTTGTTCGATCTCCTTCACAAAATGCTAATAGAAGACCTAGAAATGATGAAGGACCTCACTCTTCTACTTTAGGAAAAACTCCCATGTCTTCTAAGAGTAGTCATTCATGAATAGTTGGAGGTACTTGTATCCCAAAAATGAAGTACGTAATAGTCCATTAAGATCGGTATGAATAGCCTCCAAATGTTTCTTGGCATGAAAGGTGATTTCCTTGAATGGATCCTTGTGTTGTTTACCTAAAAGACATCCAGGGCAAATGGGAAAGGAATTGGACAACTTGGGAACTCCATGTACCATCACCTTTGAACTCATTTGGTACAAAGATCTAATAGACAAGTGACCATAAAACTAGTGCCAAAGATTAGTAGATTCTACCATAGAGGTAGATAGAGCTACTACAGAAGATGAAACACCATTTACAATAAATTATTTATCTTTAAAAAATGCTCTTGAAATAACCTTACCTTGTCATGAGATCAAGTAGGATTTGATGCCATTATCAATAAGAAACTCCACCTTCAAATGATGATTCAAAAGCTAATTGATTGATAAGAGGTTGGATGTTAATCTAGGAACATATAGTACCTTTGAGAGTGTATATTTTCATGTTCCAAGAGGAATGATGACTTGGATTATTCCTTCTACAACATACTCTTTATCATCAATGATCCTAACTCGATCTCTAGTGAGTTGGTCTATCAGTCAATCAAACAACTTCCTATCACCTGACATGTGTTTAATAGCACCTGAGTCTATCAACTAGATATTCCTTGTGGGCTGTGAGGTCTAGGAAACTAGCACTAAGCTCTTATGTACACTAAAATTGGCTTCATTAGGTGTTTACTCATCAGTTACATCATCTTGTTGAGCTAGGAGATGTCTCTTCTACTTCCTCTGATAGGGACATCTTTTCAATTTCTAATAATCATCACACCCTAATGTGCTTTCTTAACTGGAAGATGCTTGTGTCAAGCCATTATACTAGCAGTTGTCTATGTCATGAGTGTTGGTTTGATAGATGTGACACCACCTCTTTGAATTTTTTGATTTTTGATGTTGTGGATACTATTATTGCTACTATTTTTTGGTTTCTTCTAAAAGGTCCTTGCAATACTTTTGACATCTTTGTTTCTTTGAGATAAGATCTTTGTCTTACAACTCATCCTGGACTAAGTTGTTGGCTTCTTCTTGATGTAACAATTTCATGAGCTCTTCAAATGACATTGTTTGCTTGGAGATGTTCAATATCATGACAAACACTCTAAATTGGGAAGGGAGAGATCTCAAGGTGATTAGAACCAATATTTGGTCCTCTACCATCTCATCGAGTGCTAATAGTTATATTTGTAGCTTAGTTACCTAATGTAAGAATTCCTCAACTTTCTTGTCAAACCCCATAGAGAGTGTGTGAAGTCTCTACTACAGATGGAGGATCTTTATCTTATTTTTCACCTCATAGATGGTCATTAATTTATCCCATGATGTCTTTTCTTTATCTACATCCCTGACATGTGACTGCACATCATAATCAATAGCAAGGCTTTAACATTAGACTTTTCATACTTCATGAGTTCATCAGGATTAGTAGGAACCTGCATAATCCTTGTGATGATGCCCCATAGTTCTTAAAATTGAAGGATGGTGTGCATCTTCATTTTCTAGGTGGCATAGTTTGGCCCTTTGAGAAGTTGGGCATCAGACAAGTAATTTTGGAGCAGACATTATAAGAAAATTTATTTTTTTGATATGAGAGAACATTACAAGTGTTTTTACTCACTATCATGAGAATCGAGCTTGGAGATGAGCTTGATAATTAATTGCTAAGAGAAATAAATGCTTCCTAGGGAGATCAACCTCATCTTCATAGTCTGCATCAAATTTAGTTTTGAGTTCTACTCATATTTTTGTTGCTTTGTAGTGCATCTCAAATAATAAATATTAGAAGTCCCTTGTGGATTAGTTCATTGAATTGAAGGTTGTCATTATCACATAGGGCTTCTAGCAAGGCAAATTAGAAACTGGAGCTCTCCTGAGTGTCATGATAGTTTTTCATGTCCTACAAGTCTCTTTAGTGGATTTTGATGGTCCCAACACTATCCTTCATGGTTGACATACATGGAAATCTCCACACAGTCTGATGTTGTCTCAAGACTTTAATGCTCCACGGGTTGTTCTGACAGCTCCTTGATTTCACTATCTGATGCAAATATAGATCTGATTTAAGAAGACCCATTCTGATACTAGATTGTGATCAAACAATTGAACTTCATTAATCTATTCACAAAAATAGAGAAGAATAAAAACATCACAAGATGTAATAAAAAATAGGTGAGAGGTCCGTAAGATTTGGGGAGTTACAAAACATCAACCAAAAATAATGTAATAGTTCTAACCATCTACCTCTTGTTGACCAAATTTTGGCCTTTTAGGCAAAAATTGGGCACCCCTATTTGCAAAAAAATATCTAAGTCTATTTCATTTGGCCAGGTCCAACACTTAGATTTTCTTTGGAAGAAGTGTTCTTTGACAAAATTTGTAGCAAATGCATATGCATTTTCTTTTCAAAAAGTTCATTTTGGTCTTTATTTAAGTCTTTAAAGAATTCTTTTAGGTTTTTATTTTAAGCTTTGACAAATTCTTTCAGACTTTTTGTCCGAGGCTTTTATTTAAGAGTATTTATTTTGGGTTTTATTCCAGCCAAGTGACAAATTCTTTCGGATTATTTATCTGAGACAAATACCCTGAATACTAAATGCCAAATTCTTTCAGACATATTGTCCACACAATTTTTTCGAAGCTACTTTACAATTTATATGAAGGATATCTTCAAGCCAAAAGGGACCCTTGAAACTTTTCCAAAGGGTATGTTTGTAACTTTCCCAAAGGGATTTTTATTTGGAAAGTGGAGACTTCCATTTCTTTCAAAAGGACACTTAAAATTTTTCTGAAGGACACTTGCCTTTTCGAAGGGATCTTTTCAAAAAAATTGAAGGAAAGAATTGTTTTAGACCTTTTTTCTGAAACAACTTTTCCGAAAGGCACTTCAGCGTTTCTGAAGGGTAGGTGACAACTTTTTCAAAGGACTTTTTTAGGCTAAGTGGACACTTTCAACTCTTCCAAAGGGTCACTTGCAAGTATCTGAAGGGTATATTTTCCTTTCAAAAAGGTTTTTTTCACTTTCCTGAAGGGTCATTCCAAAGAACCAAAAAGGGCCAAATAGAAAGCCCAAAGGAATTCTTTCAGAAAAATTATTTGAGGAAATCTTTCAAAAAACTTGAAAAGGTGCCAAGGACTAATTCTTTCGAATATTTTGTCTGCAAAAATTATTTGAGGCATAAAGGACCAAGCAAAAAACCGAAAGAAAAGAACAAAAGACCCAAATAAATTATTTCGAGAAAATTCCTAGATAAGAACTCTGAGGAAATAAAAGTTTGAAGAAATACTAGAAAGTTGATGACCCATAGAACATCAATTTTAGACTGTAGAGACTAGCCGTTGGAATTTCAAAAAGACATACTCGATGAGAACCAGAAGGTAGAAATAAAGGTAACAAGTGGCAAATGCAATTGAGGCTTTGTTTCAGTTGTAACAAAATGTAACAGAGGATTTGGTTCAGTTGTGACAAATCTAACTAATGTTTTGACAAATTATAATTGGTGCATCTATTCAGTTGTGACATGGCATAACTCACCCACCTCTCTCCTGCATGCAAATGTAATTGTTTCTCTTGAGATGACAGATGTCTAAAGTGACCCTTGAACTCCCTTTGATTGCTCCACCTCTCAAAGCTATAAATATGCATCCTCTTGGCTCATTTGGGGGCCTCCACTTGTTATGGTTAAACTCTAGCTAAATTTTTACTTATTGAACTCTTGAAGAAACAATACAATTTTTTTCCACTCACATGTTGTACTATTGTGTATCAGTTTAAATCGTGTTGTTCTTGTTTAGTGAGAGTTTATCTTTCCTAACTTGTTATCCTCAATTACCTACCAAGTGTACATAAAGAGTATTATTGTAGGTCCTTGTTAGTATTCCTTCTTAAGCGTGCAGACATTTTAGAAGTGGTTTAAGACTATATTCCTTCTTTGAATTATTTGTTGCTCTCCTGGATGTTGAGTGCCTTCTTGAATCTAACATGTAAAACACTGATGTGACAATGAATAAAGAGTTGTGGGTTTTGTGTAAAAGAAAATTTATTGGTCTTTAAGTAGTGTATTTTCAGTCAAATTGGGAAGAAATTATTCATTGGTGTATCACTGTTTTGTTTTCTTAATTGTTTTCCTTAACCTTTTCATATGCAATTGATATATTAGAGAGATTAAAGGTGCATTAAGGGGAGCTAGCCCTTAATCTAGAGATGCATTTCAATGAAATTGTCACCCATAGCAAGAGAGATGATTCCATTTTGCTGCTTGGATGAGGAGAACTAAGCGTCTCTTCAAGGGTGAAAATCCAAGTGTCAAGACCACCTATGCTAACAATTACAATAATAAGTTTCTTTTTTAAATTTTTTTAGAATTATATATTCAATCATTCACAAAGAGAGAGAAAGTCACTAAACTAACTTTTCATTTTATTCTATTTGATTGACAATACTAACTCCTTCTAGTCAAGATGCATTAAAAGAATGCCTATCTCTTCTCTTCCATTTGAAAACCAATGACATGCCTCCAAGTCTTTAAAATACTTCATCCTGAGCTCTTAGTGATTAACCAAAAACAAAGATGAGCCATTGGTAGGAGTTTAAATAGACATTTCTTCCACTAAACTTCATCCACTTTCATTAATGAAAGGGAGTACCTTCCTTGCAAGGGTAAAATTATTGACATAAAAGGACTTGTACATTTATTATAAGGTCATATGTGTTATGTTTATAAGTAATTCTCCCTTATATTTTATTTGCAAGGGTCAACAAGTCATCTAACAAGCCCATACCTTTCTTACATATTAATTCTTTTGTAAGCAATATGTGGGTTTACTTGCATAAGTAAACTCATTTCCTTATACAAATAATTTATTTACTTACATGCCCACATGGCCCTCTTACACTTCAATCAATTCTCTTGAAATATTTCTAAAACACTCCAATCAGAGGGCCAAGCCTACCAATTAGGTTAGGACCTAAGGCTTGTAAGCTTCCTAGCAATCCTTCTTGATTATGTTCATAGCATTTATAGGAGGCCTATGATCTTTTTTAATTTCCATTTTAAACTATTAACTATTTTAGGAACATAAAATATATGATTAGGATGTGTAATTTTAATTTTTAACTAAGTCTCCTTAAAATTAATAATGAAAGCTTAACTATTATCATATTGAGGGAACAATCAATTCAAATTCCTACACAACTGTGAGTCTTTGCATTCGATGAACACCTTAAATCAACAAAAGAGAAGTGACTCCATATGAGGGGTATTACATTCTCTTATTATTATAAAATCATCATCCTTGATGTCCCAATCCAACATTGAATATTGAAACTCAAATACACTTCCAAGGATACCCTAAGTTACCAATCAATATAACTCGAACAAACACAATGGTACAACCAATAAATATTTCTTTTGTTTTTTAAATTTTGAACCATGTATAAGAAACATAATGTCATTTAATGATTTAAATAGCTTAATGACCTTTTAAAAGTTAATTTATTCTCAATATTTTAAAACAAGTTTTCACCTCCCTAATAAATGTTCATTTCCAATAATTTAACAAGATTTAAAATTTTCAAATTTACATTTAATTTTGTTGTTAAATATTTGAATTTATTCTAATATTTGAAATTTTATATTTATCCCATAATTTATAATCCAAGAAATTGATATCAATTTTTTCAAATAATTCCCAGTGCCATACTGTAATAAAAAATCTATCTCAAATCCACTAAAACTTCAAGAATTTTTTATTCCCAAAAGAATTTTGTTAAGAGTAATCTTTATTTACAATTCTAAATCTTTAGTGTGAATTTTACAAACTATGCAATTTATGTATTACAATATGAATCAAATTTCTATGAAATAGATAGTTTTTTATTAAATCAACAGGAAAAAGGGTCCTGAACCCTATACAAAGTAGCTTCCAAGGCAGAAAGGTCTCAAACATGCCAAAAATAGCACATTAACAGCACACAATAGACCAAACAATAATCAAACCTGACCTAGCAGTTTGAACACCCTTAGCTCGAAAGTGGGTCTATGAAATGTGCTTAGGAAGACCTCACTTCCTCCTTTGGACAATAGTCCAATAAGCAGTATCATCCCCATTCAAAGAATTAGGAGATGAAGGAGGTGAAAAACTCACTAGTTCCTCATAAGGTGGAGGATCCTGGGGATAAGACACAATAGCATCAATGCCAGCAACAAACAACACACTAACAACAACAGTCCTAGTCTTAGTGATAACAACAACAATATCATGGGAGACAACAGGGGAGGAGCCTATTACAGTTCCAATGATAGCAGGTGAAGTCCATGCAGTAGTCACAGTAGCTGCAATAGCAGTGGAGGTCCCAACAATAGTCCCAAAATCATCAACAATAGCAAGAGAGGACCCTGCAATAGTCCCAACAGTGGTAGAGTCATGCAGTGGGGGAAGGGGATCCTTCCCGTCTTCAGAAAGAGGCTCAAAAGCATCTGAGTCAGAATCAACACCTATCATAAGGTTTTTTTAAAGAGCATCCTTCCACCAAGATGAAACTTGAGGAACCTTCAAGCGGGGGCATTTGGAAGCCAAATGGCACGTATTAAAGCACCTCCGACAATAAAATGGGATACCTTTGTAAGTCAAAGGTTGGTACCAAGAATGATCAACAACTTGTAACAAAACCTCTGTTGGGAGAGGCATAGACAAATCCAAATCTACTAAAATATGAGCATATGTGGTGTGAGAGCAGAAAGTAGTGACCCGATCCACAATGATGAAATGATCCACCGAGTTTCCAATGCCTTTATAGTAAGATTCACACTAAAAATAAAGTGGTAGATTTGGAAGACAAATCCAAACTAGGAGCCTATTGAAAGATTCAGTGAGAGGGTTAAAGGTGGAAACCTAGGGCTTTAGAAGCAGTGCATGTTGTCTCCAAAACCAAGACTGACCATTAAAAATAGCATTTCGATCAATGACTGAATCAAAACCAACTACAAAAAATCCTTTAGCACATGGGTATATTTCTATTTTCTGCTCTATAAGGGGATGTTATTGCTCAAAGATCCAGGGGTTTAAATCCTAGAGCCATGGCTAGAATCAATCAAATCTGCATATCAATCCCTTTTGAGAAAAATATTCTTCATTTTTTAACACTTCATCCCCTAAAATCACAACAAGAGGGGTAATGCATAAGGTTTTAGCTTACCCCCAATCACAAGAGTAAAACAAGTAATCTTCTTCTGGGGAGATGAGACTCCAGTGTGAAACACGTTAGCAAAAGAGTCAAGATCACCAGAGGAAGAACTTGGAATAGAAGAATACACCACAATCGTAGTAGCAGGTGACATCCCAGCAACGAATCTACCAAGCAATGCATCTTCAGCAGCAAAACCCCTTGACTCGAACGACGCTCCAATAGCAATGCCAGACAGCACACCAGGAATTGTAGAGTAACCCACAGTAGACTCAACAATAACAAATCTAGGCGGCGTACTGGTAATGGAACCCTTCAAACTAGACACATGAATGGGAAGAGGAGCAGGAGAGGCCATTTCAAAATTTCTACGAAATAAATAGTTTTATATGTTAAAGGTAGAAATAAATATATTGAAGAATATATAATTTAAGATTTTATTTGACAATGATTTATTTTATTAATATAATACTATTGTCAAATTAAAATATAATAAAATTTATAATTTATAAATAAAATTAATATATTTAAATAAAAAAATTAAAATTTAAAATAGGAAAAAAAATAAAATAAAGTTTTATCACCATCAAAATCTATTAAAATTCATTTTTTCGAATGGTAGTAAGATTTTAGTAATATTTAATTGAATTAGTTTTTAATTTAATCTATATTTTATATACTGTTTAATTTTTAGGCTATGTTAAATTAATTTTTAAAACTTAATTTTTCTTTTATATACAAATATAGAAAAGATAATTAACTCCACAGCCTGAACAGCATGCCGGAAAAAATATTGTAATTCCTTCATTCATTTCTCAGTCGCCTGAAAGAGCATACCAACTTCGAAATTATCGACAAAGGAATATCTTAAGTTATAATCCCGTGACTGAGAGTACATAATGTCGCTTGCATTGCATTTACCCACGAAATTGAACTCAAATTTATTTATTTGAGACACCCAAATTTATCAAAATAACTTCTTTCATGTGATTTGCAAGAAATTATTGGAGACTGGGGAAGTGTGACCAAATTCAGAGCGCCGGGTACCACAATTTTGGTCTCCCACTTTCCCGCATTTTTACACACTGAATATCTTGCCTTTTAAATTTCATAGATATTAAAAAAATTATTAAGAAAATCTTTGAAATTTACCTAAATTTTATAAAAAAATCTCTTTGTTTCTTACGTTTAAATACTGAGTTTATAGTTAACTTTCCATGCCATAAAATGTTTTGATGGTGGTTATACACATACATTGTATATTACACATAGTTAAATATAATATTTTTTTTTATAGTAAATGTCTCTTTTCCTTGAATTCTTTGTGTTGATAGTGTTTAAGTTGGAGATCCATATTCTATGTTGCATATTCTAATATGGTATCAGAGCAAGGTTTCCTAAAATGATCAACATGATTATTTGAGATGAGACCTATATCACTCTCAAAGCTCAATTGTTAGGAACATCATGTGGATAAAGAGTAGAAGAGGAGCCTCAAGCACTCTAAAACTTCAATCCTTAGCAAGCTTCAAGTGAAAAAGATCATTCTTATCTCTTTATCGGTTTCTATGAGAAGTTCATTACATGTCCCATGTTTTTTTTCCAAATATGGTTCATTCATTTGATTACATGTCCCATGTAGCAAATCTAAATATGGATGAGTTCCATGAAAGATATTTTCAACTGATTTTTGTTTGAGTGTTTTTGGAGAATAAAACATTCCCACTGTATTTAAAGTGCCAAAGAAAGTTAGTTTTGACTTTCGATTCACCTAAATCTGACATAGTGAACTCATTTCTCAGGCCATGTAGATTGTGTTCCACATAGATTTAGATAATTTGTAGGGGTAAGAATTACCTAATAGGACGAGAAGTAAAATGACCTTTTCAGCTAATTTAACATTATTTCAAGACCATATTTAGAGTTCTTTTAATACATCATGACTAGTTATTAGATAATATTTTTGGCTAAAAACTTGATCTGGGTGTTTTTTTTCACCTCGCATTTATTTCTTACTATGATATATTAGACACTCTCAGTTAATAAATTTTTAGTGCCTTTTGTGTACACCTACCTACCACATTGACACTTTTAAATATATTGAGTTGCTTTGTCTTCACCCCTAGACAATATCGGGAGATTATGTACCTAGTGACTGTTCCTAGTAAATGCACATACTAGTTGTTTATCAAAGTATATCCATAGCACTCAATTTTCAATCATTTAACTATGCAGTTTGTTTAGATGGAACACATACTAATAGTCACTTTTATTCACACACATAAATTCATGGAATCTACTATTGATTTATTCCATTGTTTATAGATAATTACTTTAACAACTTCATTGTTACTTTTTATCTTTCAATGTACATGGGTACTTTACCAAGCCTCCTTATTGGGATCCATACTTATGAGTATAAGACTTCTTATTTTTTTACCACTTCACCTAATTTGACCTTTAGAGAATGTTTGAGTGTGTCATACTCACACTTGATGTAAAATTCATCTTAAATAGTTATATTACCAAGGTGTTATTTATTATGTGTGCAATATTAATAAATATATAATTATTGTGGTTGTTATCTTCACATGTAAGATAAAGTTAGATGTACGTTGAGGAACATATTTTACTTCATCACTAATAATCTTTCACTCATATCTTAATTTTCCTATGTAAAAACCCTTTATATTTAAAATTCAAATTATTATCAAAGATTTTTATATAATTTCATATGCTATACATGAAATTCATTTTTAATAATTTAACAATAATTTTTCTTTATTAAAAATTAAAAATTATCAAATTTAAGCATTATTTTTATTATTAAACATTTAAATTTATTTTGAAAAATGAAAATTCATATTTATCCCATTATTTTTAAACTAAGAAATTGATATAAATTTTCTTAAGTAATCCCTAGTTCCATACTAGGATCTAAAGTGTGCCTCAAATCAACTAATACCAAAAGAATTTATGATGCCAAATAATTATGTTAGAGTACTCCTCTTTATCTACAATTCGTGATAGTTTTATAAACAATGCAATTCATGTATTACAATATGACCTCAAATTTATATCAAATAGATATTTGTATTGACTACTGTACAAATAAATATATTATAGTATATAATAAATAATATTTTATTAGATAATTAATTAATATATTATTATTGTTAAATTTAAATTATATTAAAAGTTTTTTTTTAATGTATGTTGTGTCTAGATGGATAAGTGAAGTTTATATAAGTCCCTACCCCAAAAAGAAAAGAAAAAAACATTAGAAACAACTAAAATACAAATAGAAGTCATAGAGACCTAAGAACTTAGAAAATGTAGAGAAAACTAACCACCTAAAAATAATAGAAAAACTAATAACCTTAACCAAACTTAATACATGAAACACCAACAACCACATAAACATCACTCGACAGAAAAAAGCTCAATAATGAGTAGAAAGTGTGCTCCTTCCTTTCCTATAATTAAATTAACATCTTTAAATTAATATTTGTTATTGTTATATTTAATTATTAATGAAATCTCATTTATTCAAACACAATGTATGAATAAAATACACTAATTAGTGATTAAAGCAGTTAGTGATTGAAGTGCATAATAATTTACACTGTAATTATCATGTTAATAAAATTTATAATTTTTAAAATTTGATTAGTATAAATATATTAAATATATTTATTTGAGAAATGGTGGAAAATATTAATTTTTAGATATTTATTTTAGATTTGATATAGAATATATTGATTAATAATTTTATTACTTTCTCAATAAATTAATAAAATCTCATTCATTCGATGACAACAATTCCAAAAGTTTAATGTCAATGAATTTGTGTAAGATAAACCCTGATGGTATGCTACTAGTACTTGCCCTTGCCACTGACTCATGCTTTTAGCTTGTTAGAGAGAGAGAAAAACCATTATTGAACTTATGCTCTTTCCACCATTGAAGGATGCTTGGTTTGAATCTTAGAATTCCTGTTTGCTTCTTTCATTGTTTGTGAGCCTAGTTTATGAAATACTTATGTAAATTAGCTAGTTTGTGAGATTGTGTGAATAAATATTGTCTTATGCTTCATCAACGTTTATTTCATGCTTATGTGAGTTCTCATCTAAATTTACTGCATCACCTTTTAGCTCTCTCAGTTACCCTTTACCCCCTCTCTATCCTTTGCCTATATTTAAGTTTTTTCAAGTTAGTTGCAGGTTTGAACTTATGCTCTTTCCACCATTGAAGGATGTTTGGTGTGAATCTTAGAATTCCTCTTTGCTTCGTTCATTGTTTGTGAGCCTAGTTTATGAAATACTTATGCAAATTAGTAGTTTGTGAGATTGTGTGAGCAAGTATTGTCTTATGCTTCATCAACGTTTATTTTATGCTTATGTGAGTTTTCATCTAAATTAGGTGCATCACTTTTTAACTCTCTCAGTTACCCTTTACCCCCTCTCTATCCTTTTTCCCAGTAGAATCATTAGTCTAGGTGATCCATCAAGGAAGCCGACCTTCTCTGAAAGTTCAACTCCACTATAGGATACCCACAACCTCGGGTTGTTCTCATTTTATGGCTTAGTTGGAGGGAGCCTAAAGAACCCCCTCCAAGGGTTCAAATTAAGATCAAAACACGTACATTAATTAGTGAGGGGTGGGGAGAATTTTTGTTATAATGTAGATGAGTGTGGTCACTTTTAATTTTGATTTTAAATTGGAAATCTATTTGACCGTCACTTTGAAGTTTTTCTTTTTTTCTTAAAAACTTCAATTGAAAAATTGTAATAACTTGATCATATAATTGAATTAGATTGATATGATTTGTTACTAATGAATTAACAAACCACAAAAAAAAATAAAATTATTAATAATTGTGGTATGTGAAAAATCTAAGATAAGACTCCAGATTAATATCACTCACTGTTTTATAGATATATGTATTAAAATATTTATAATAATTATACTTAATTATTTGAAATCCTATCCATTTGAAGACATCAATGTGTGAATAAAATACACTAATTATTGATTAAAACAGTCACTGATTGAAGTAGACAACAATTTACACTGTAATTACCATGCTAACATAAGTCTTTTCTTATATTTGATTAGTATAAATATATTAAATATATATATTTTCAAAAAGGTGAGAAATATTAATTTTGATATGCTTTTTTGGATTTGACATAGAATATATTGGTTATTGATTTTATTATTTTCCCAATAAATTTATAACAAACTGATGATAGATAACTTTAATTTAATTTTATGGACTCCAAATTATATTATAACAATCAAATAAACATAAAATTTAATGTTTAAACTTTTGATCAAATATATGTCAAAACTACCTTATAACAAATAAATAAATGTTAAATTAAAAATAGATAATCTCCCAATATTATACTCTACCCCATCCCAACTACCATTATAAGTTATGGTATCAATATAATTAGTGAAATAATTAAATTAATAAAATCCTATTCATTGACAACTGTTCCAGAATGTAAAGTGCATTTGTGTATAGATAAAGCCTGATGGCATGCTAGTAGTACTTGCCCTCACCACTGACTCATCCTTTCAGCCTGATAATGTCGGAAGAAGAAAAAAAAACTTCGTTGGTGCTGACAGATGAATATCAGATCTATGCCACTTTGTCCATAAGTTGGACCCAACTTTTACCACCTGCAAAATCTGCAGATAGATGTTTCCCCCTCAGGTAATCACATCAGTTGTCTCCAGAAATGAAATGATAACAATTCTGTCAGTACGATAAATATTACAACTGTCTCACCCTTTTAACGGACTGAAATCAACGACAATGTTGCTTCTTTTATCCGTGCTTACCTAACAAAATAATAATTTATTTATTCTCTGTATATGTATATATTAAAATGTCACTTTTTTATAAACAAATTATTTTAAATAAAGAAATTTGTATTATTATTTTTATAAAAAAGTTATGAAATTGATTATGACACACAGAAATTAAGATATATTAATTTAATTATTTAAATTAATATTATAAATGAAAAATTAATATAATTTAAGAATGATGTTTTTAGATGTTTTTTATATAAATTTATATATTATTTACATAAATTTATATATTAGTAATGTTATCTATTATTGATAAGTGGTTCAAATTATTACCTTCGTCTAATTATATTATCATATTTCGTTTGTAATATGTTTAATAATAAAATATTTTTATTTTCTGAACTTTATTTAATTTTAAAATTTTAACATTTTTTCCACAAATTTCACTTTATATTTAATATAATCTCTAAGAAAATATTGATTGTATTTTAAAATTAAAAAACATAAATACAATTATAAAAATAACAAAAACTGAAAAAGAAATAGAAAAATAAAATACAAAATAAATAAATAAATAAATAAATAACTTAAAACTCTTTCTAAATCTTAAATACTTCTAAATTTTAAATACCATAGAGAGACATCAAGATCAATCATAAAAATTAAAGTTAAAAACTAAAACTCTAACATTATTAAATCAACAATCTACGAAATTAAAACCATACAAATACTCCTTACATACTAAAAAGAATAATAAAATTTAAAAATATTTTTTTATATTTTAATTTTAAAAAGTATAATATTTATAAAGAAAAGAAATATAATTAAATTATTTATCTTTTAAATTTAAAATTAAGAAATTATAAACCACTCTATTAATATTTAATTAAATTAATTTTTAAGATTTTTATTTCCTTTTTACATAGTAATTTTAAAGATTTGTATAAGATACTACTTGTCACTGACTCAGCCCTCCATATAATTTAAATAACTTATCAGAAAAGAAAAGAAAAAAAGAAACTTTATTCGTCGCTAATGATAGATGAAAATCAGATCTGCTATGATATGGGTAACTTGGAGTCAACTTTTACCACCTGCGAAAGCTGCAGAAAGATGTTCCCTTACATTATATGTTCAGTTCTCTCAACTAAAATGAAAAATTAAAATGTTGTAGATAAAAAAAAATTGTGTATATATATAAATGGTATTTAAATAAAATTGAGAACGGAAAAAATTATATATAAGAATTGTTTATATGAATATATATAAATAATATTTATTTTAATAAACAAATTTACATATTATTTATTTTTATAAATAAATTTACGTATTATGATACGTTTGGATTGAGAAGCTTGGTTGAAAGTGAGTGAGAACCTTGTTATTTATAGCTTTCTAATTGATTCCAACCTATATGTGGTTAAGTTTGGGTTAGGGTTGGGATGTTGAATACATTTATGTTTTGGCAAAAATGTTTCACTTTTGATGTATGGTTCCATATTCTTGATATTTGTCTCATTTATGTTGATATTCCTAATTTTTGACTTTGAGGCTAATGATATCATCATGTGATCATACTTCTTGATATTTGTTGAAATTTCATTTTCACAAATTAGATATTCATTAATTCAACATTTATTGTTTTTATTAAACATTTAATTTGATTTAATTAGTTAAGTGAATTTGATTATGTTTTTTGTAATTGTTAGAAATTTAATTAATTGTCATGCATTATTGATTGAAAATGCTAATTTGCTAGTTCACAATTTGACTATAGATGAATTGGGGAGATGAATTTAGACACGAAAGTGACAAAAAAAGAGTGTCTACAATAATGATTATAAAATGAATGTTCATGAATATTGATGATGTGATGATGAATGTTGCTACTATTGTACTAAATTCAAATTTTTTGAGTAACTTGATATTTATTATAGCATATGATATGATGCACCATGGTATGGAAAACCATGATGATATTATGGTAATATATTGTAGGATTGGCATTGACACAACAAACAATAAAACACAAAAACAATGAATAACAAACAATTAACAAAAACACACAAAAACAAGTTTTATTTTATCCCTTATCAAGTTATATCCCAATGTATGCAATGACAATGACAGCTTTGAATTTTCCCAAGCAATGATGTATGCAATGGGTTGGATTTTAAATTATATAGCTCAATAAATCTATAATGATTTGTTTAAAACATGAACAAGTATTTTAAAATGACAAAGCAAAATGGTATTTTGGGTTTTTGAGTTTCTTTATTTTTTTAAAGATTTTTAGATATTTAACCAACAAAGAGGCCAGCAATAGAGGGGAAACAAATTTTAACATCAAGAATGGATGTGGTAGTGGATGGAATGGTTGAGAGATTCAAGATGAAATATCCAATGATAATGTTGCATATGAACCATGTGCCCCATCTTCTATGTGCCATTCTAATAATAAATTGTAGTATTCTATAAAAATATATTATAAATTAAGATATTTCCAAAACATTTCTCAATACCTGGGCCTGTCTTTATTACGGTCAAAATAAGGAAGAATGATGGGCATGATGGTAAGGATGGTTTAGGATGGCTAGGATTGAATAGAGTGGGTGTGCCCCCATACTTAGGGTACTTGTAGATAAAAAAATTATACATGATGCCATAAATTGGTTTTCATCATGGCACTTTCCCAAGCCAACATAGTAATAGTTTTTACCTTTAGATGATTTTTTTTCAATTTCTTTACTTTTATATTTTTTTTTAAACCCTCACCTTTAGTAGTCCAATAGTATCATGTCTTGAGTAGTTTTTGGGATAGGACCATGCCACAAGTGTGTGCTCCATAGATTCCATTACGTACTTCCTTGATTTTTAAGTTGGTTTCTTCCAAATTTAAGCATCTTAACAGGGTACCAATATAGCCCCTACAATAAATGGGGTTGCTAAGGAAGGTGACATGGAAGGAACATTAGATGAATGATTTTATTTGATTGCGTGAAAGATTTGGAGATATAGTGTGGTCATGGAGGTAAGTGTAAATATCTTGATACCAATGGGAATTGGGATCAACAATCTCACACACCATTTTATCTCATGACCATGCGATGATAGGAGGCCCATGAAACTTTCCTATTCCATGTGACTGAGAGTAGTTGAGAGTTTAAAAATCTTAGGATTATCCTTTACTTCAATGTTAACATTAATAATTTTCTCAAGCAGTGATTTACAGTCATTATGTAATTATTTTGATATAGGAGGAATTGAGTTTCTTGTCTATTATTGCTTTACAAAGGTTTTCACTTATAGAATCATCTTTATTTATTGATTTTTTGAGGTTTGATAGTGCCTCAAATAAGTTTTCACTAGGGGGCTTCAATTTTTTTTATTCTTCTTTATTTTTAGATATTATAAGACTAAGAAACTCATCCTACTCCCCTAAATATGTTGATATATCCAATATGATTTCAAATCCGTTTTTATGATTCCCTCTTGGGATGCCTTTTTTAAGTCCAATGAACTTTACAATTGCTTCATCATTTTAAAATAAGTCAACATGTATGTGATTTTTTTAGTCCTAATTGATAAGCTTAGGGTATTGAAGGTCAAGGTTTATCATTGGGACAATGGTGTCATTGAAAAGATTAGTGGTGGAAATTTGTTTGCAAAGGCTATGAGAGGAGCCTGATTCAATTTTTGTATAAGTTTCCTCATATATCATAGAATTATAATTACCATACTCATATTGATCACTATGGGGTTTTAAAAACAATGTCATGAGATTCGTGATTTACACACATCTATATGGATTCTCAGATTCCCTCTTCACTAAGGATTGGTCATTTTCCTTTGTAGTTCATGATTTCACACATTTTGCTTATTATAGGATACTCATTTCTTTGGAAAAATGTTGCTAGGACATCATCATATATCCAAGAGTCATTAGATATTTCAATTGTCTCATCTACAAGAAAACCTAGTCTGAGAAAAGTTTTTGGACCAAATTGATAGGATGCATGCTCTTTCTTATTTTTGATGTTAAGCTTACCACAGCTTCGAAGAGAAATGGGGATTTTATTCACATGGAAATCATTGGGGTTAACATTTAAAAAATTAATTTAAGTTCAAGCTTGGGCATTGTGGCTAGAGTTCCATTCGTACAAAATTACACCCCTCCTTACCAAACATTAAATAAATTTTATTTACAAGGGGTTAAGTTAATAATTTTTAATAAGCCAAGGTAAAGGGTATTGAAATTTTTTATTGAAGTAATTCACAAGTTTTCTCAATTCATTTTAAAAATCCAAAAGGAAGTATAGGTACTTAATAAATTTATTCAAGTAATAACATTTATTTAAAAGTTTTCTACTTGATGGAAATTTATTGTGGAATGAATCTCCATCAATGGATCAAACGAATCTCCTCTATTAGTTTTAAGTTTCCAAATTTTTTCCTAAGCTTCATTATGAAATTCAAAATTATTGCTTGCCTCTATTTCATCTTTTCTCATTTTGTTGAAAGTTTGGTGGAGGGTTTTGAAATGGATGAGGGAGAGCTCAAAAGAACTCAATATTCCATGTTTTCACACACACACACACACACACACACAGAGAGAGAGAGAGAGAGAGAGAGAGAGAGAGAGAGAGAGAGAGAGAGAGAGAGAGAGAGAGAGAGAGAGAGAGAGAGAGAGAGAGAGTACATGTGTATGTGTATGTATAAATGTACATATACATATGCATGTGTGTGTGTGTGTGTAACATGATGAGTATATACATTTACAATTAAATGTATTACTAAATAAATATACACACACCAAATTGATAAAAAGTATTGTCATTATTTGGATGCAATGTATATCTTTATGAATATAAGTTTTATTTTATTTTATTTTTAATTATTTTTCTATGAAACAAAAATAGTAAAACTTGTGTGTGCCACACAAGCCATGGTCGGGATGTGACTAGGCTACAACTTCCCAAAAGTAGTTTGAGAGATGATAAGGATGGTAATATTTTCCCCAATTGGTTTGTATTTAATACATGGGAGGGGTATGCCTGTTGGCCTGAACCCTTCTTTCTTCCCTCAATGGGAGGGGCTTGGGATTGTCTTAGTCACAACCCCTTGAATTTTAAGGAAATTTTCAATATTAGATATTTACTTTTTAAATATCCTTAACCTATAGTAAAATTCTTTAATATGTAAGTATATTTTCAATATTTGACAATTACTTTTTAAATATCCTTTGCTTATTCCCTAGACCCTTGGGGATATTGAACTGCTTGAATTGTTATTATTATTTTTAATTTTTTTAAACAAAATAAAAAATTTGATTTAAAATTACATTATAATATGTTTTATTTATTATTATTTTTATTATCTATATATAATTTTAATTGCATCAATTTATTACTTTTTCTTAAATAAAGAATCTTTTATATGTAAATTTTTTTCCAACTATTTATTGACACACACACAAACACACATACACGTGTGTGTAATTTATTTATTAATAATTTTATATTCATATAAATATAAACACTCACATATAGATATATAACATACACACTTCAACATAACAATTTTTCCATCTATATAAGTAATGTTTAATTTTTGAAGTAAACAATTTTCAACTCTAAGTTTTAATATATATTTTTGTGTGTGTGAGAGAGATTAAAAGTGAAGGAGAGATGGAGTGAGAGTGGCGAGTTTCAATTTACAATTTAAAATGAAAATAACAAAAGTTTTTCTATATGAGAGGAAGAGATAAATTATTTCCATAAGCACTCAATTTTGTTTTTCAACAAATTACAAAAAAGAAGAGACAATCATTATATGTTAAACACCCTTTAATTTAATTATTATAAGGGTCATTATTTTTTAAAAAAAATTACAAATAAATAAGAGACAATCATTTTATTTTATGTTTACTCTCCAATTATTATAAGGTTGAATCATATATGCAATTGAAAAGGTTGACATCATTCCATTATTTCATTCCAACGAATATCAACATGACATGATTGGGCATTTTACCAATAACCTATTTCCATTCAATCAATACATGAACATATTGTAATATAAGGAATGAGAAGGTATATGTGGTTCTCGTATCAAATCAATTCAAATAAAAGGAGGCCAAATGAACATTCTTTAGCCATATTACTGTGATTAAACAATTGAACTTCATTGATCTATTCACAAAAATAGAGCAGAACAAAACCATCATGAGATGAAACAAAAAGTAGGTGAGAGGTCTGTAGGATTTGGGGAGTTATAAAACAACAACCAAAAATGATGTAATAGTTCTAACCACATACCTAATATGCTAGCAATCCCCCTGCTTGTTATATTAATTTTACAAATGTACCCCCTAAACATCTCAAATTTCACCTTTCCTAGGGATTTGGTGAGTATATCAACTATCTATACATCTGTTGGGTAGTACTGGAGTTGGATGTGGTGGTTTAAGGCTTGATCTCGAATATAGTGACATTCGACCTCAACATGCTTGGTTATTTCATGAAAAACAAGATTGTTCACAAGCTTCAACACACCCTGATTGTCATAATAAAGGATAGGTGGCTTGTCTTCACTAATGCCCATATTAGCTAGAATATGACGTAACCATATCACTTCACACATATCTGCACGTCTGATGTGATAATATACATCAGTGGATGAGAGAAAAATAATAATTTTTCTTCTTACTGATCCATGAGATCAGTGTAAATCTAAGGTGAAATATGTATCTTGATGTTGACTTTCTATCATCAACAGATCCAACATAGTTTGAGTTAGTGTATCCTTGCAAGAATAACTAAGTATTCTTCTTGCATTACAGAACATAATCAATTTTATCTCAGAAATATCGCAAAACATGCTTTTTTATAATCCAGTGACATTTCTTTAGCTCCTACATGAATCTGGAGAGATAGCTCATAGCAAAACATATGTTTGGTCTGGTGTAGGTCAAGTAGATGAGACTCCCAATGAGCTATCTATACAGAGTTGCATCTATTTGAGGTGAGTCATGGAATCAAGAGAGTTGTAAACCTTTATCTATTGGTTTTGAAAGAGGTTTACAATCTGACATTCTATAGTTTTCCAGGAGTGTCTTGGCATATTTTATCTGGGAGATAAAAATGTGATTATGTTTTTGCCATATCTCCAAGCCAAGATAGTAATGGAGTAGCCCCAAATCAATCATGTCAAAGGATATTTTGAGGTCATTCTTCAAAATATCATCTTGATCTTCTAAACTTATAGTGATCACAAGATCATCCACATACAACATAAGAATGATGATTTCTGTCCCTACCTTCTTTATATATAATTTGTAATTTGAGTGGCTATGGGTGAATCGATGATGTAAAAGGTGATCATCTATCTTGATGTACCATGCACTAAGAGCTTGTTTTAGTACATACACTGATTTCATGAGATGACATGCCTTTTTAGGATGCTTTTCAACAACAAATCCTTCTAGTTGGGTCATGTATACTTCTTATTTAAGATCACCCTTTAGGAAAGCACTCTTCTTGTCCATTTATTGAAGTTTCCATCCCTCATGTGTTGTTAGTATGCAAAAAACTCTAATGGTTTTGATCTTTGTAATGGGTGCAAAGGTCTCTTCATAGTCAATGCCTTCTTTCTAAGTATATTCCTTTGCTACAAGTCATGTTTTGTGCTTGTCTATGGATCCACCTACTTTATATTTATTTTTGAAAACCCATTTATAGCCTATGGGTTTCTTTCCTGTAGGTAGATCAACAAGTTCCCAAGTTTGATTCTACATGAGTGAGTCATACTCAACATCCATGGATTTCTTCTACTAAGGTTGACTTAGTGCTTCTCAAACATTATCAAGTTCAGAGCTATCAACTACTATACTCATAAGTGTAAAATTTACCTCATTTCTTTCTTGACTCTTCATTCTGACCTTGAATAAAGTATTATGGAGAGATTTCACATGGGAGTCTTTGATGGTGATTTGTACCCACTTTAGATGGGAATTTTGTTGTTGATGTGAAGAATTGATTTTATGATGTGAAGAACTATTTAGTGGATGTATAGTAACATTTCTAGTTCTCCAAGATCAACATACAACTCCCCTTGTAGCTCATTTTCTTTGTGATAATTCTCTTTTTGCTCATCATCTGACTCAAAGAGTAATTGGTGAGAGATGGTTGGTGTTGATACTTCTTTCTACATCACTGAGTCAAAGGATGACTCATTGCAAACCACATCTTTACTTTCATAGAATTTCTTCATCTTAGGGTCCATGAGACGATATGTTTTCAAGGTAGTGCTATAGCCCAATAGGATGCATGGGAGTGTTTTTGGCTCAATTTTTTGCCTCTTTTGAGTTGGGACATGCATATATGTTGTGCAACCAAAAAATCATAGATGAGAAATCAATGGATTTCTATCACTCCATACCTCTTATGAATTATTGTCTTATATAATCTTCATTTGTGCCCTATTGAGAAGATAAATATTTGTCTAGACTACTTCTACCTAATATCATTCATCTACCTTTATTATTGACACCATGTAGTGAGCCCTTTCCATTATTGTACGATTACATTTCTCAATAATGCCATTCTGCTGGAGAATATAGGGAGAAGTCAAATTGTATTTGATGCCTTGTTGGTTTAATATTGTCAAGAACTTCTTTGATGTGAATTCCCCCCCTCGATATGAACAGAGTAGAAGAAGAGGTTGTTCAGTGTCCTTCACAAAATGCTAATAGAAGACCTAGAAATGATGAAGGACCTCACTCTTCTACTTCAGGAAAACACCCATGTCTTTCGAGAGTAGTCATCCACAAATAGTTGGATGTACTTGTATCCAAAAAATGAAGAAAGTAAAGGTCCATTAAGATTGGTATGAACAACCTCCAAATGTTTTCTGGCATGAAAGGTGCTTGCCTTGAATGAATCCTTATGTTTTTTCCCTATAAGACATCCAGGGCAAATGGGCAAAGAATTGGATAAATTGGAAAGTCCATGTACCATCGCCTTTGAACTTAGCTGGTACAAAGATCTAAAAAATAGGTGAGCATAATGGTAGTGCAAGAGAGTAGTAGATTCTATCGTAGAGGCAAATAGAGCTACTATAGAAGATGAAACAACATTTAAAGAAAATAATTTAACTTTAAAAGATGCTCTAGAAAGAACCATACATTATCATGAGATCAAGCAGGTTTTGATGCCATTATCAACAAGAAACTCCACTTTCAGATGATGACTCAAAATATGACTAATTGATAAGAGGTTGGATGTCAATCTAGAAACATATAGTACCTTTGAGAGTGTACATTTTCATGTTTTGAGAGGAATGGTGACTTGGCCTATCCCTTCTACAACATACTCTTTATCATCAGTGATCCTAACCCGATCTCCAATGGGTTGTCTATCAGTGAAGAAAACAGCTTCCTATCACCTAAAATGTGTTTAATAGCACTTGAGTCTATCAACCAAATATTCCTCATGGGATGTGAGGTCTGAGAAACTAGCACTAAGTTCTTATGTGCACTAAAATTGGCTTCTTTAGGTGTTTACTCATGAGATCCATCATCTTGTTGAGTTATGAGTTGTCCCTTCTGCTTCCTTTAGTAGGGATGTCTTTTCAATTTCTAAGAATCATCGCATCCTGATGTGCTTTCTTAATTGGAAGACCCTTGTGTCTAGCCATTATACTAGCAGTTGTCCATGTTATGAGTGTTGGTTTGACAAATGTGACACCACCTCTTCAACTTTTGTGATTTTTGATGTTGTGGATACTATTATTGCTATTATTTTTTTGGTTGCTTCTCCAAGGTCCTTGCAAGACTTTTGACGTCTTTTCTACTTCAAGATAAGAGCTATCTTACAACTCATCCTAGACTGAGTTGATGGCTTTTTCTTGTTGTAAAAGGTTCATGAGCTCTTTGAATGACATTGTTTGCTTGGAGATGTTCAACATTATGATGAACACTCTAAATTGGGAATTAAGAGCTCTCAAGGTGATCGGGACCAAGATTTCATCCTCTACCATCTCATCGAGTGCTAATAGTTCTATTTGTAGCTCAATTACCTAATGTAATAATTCCTCAAATTTCTTGTCAGACCCCATAGAGAGTGTGTGAAGTCTCAACTGTAGATAGAGGATATTTATCTTATTTTTCACCTCATATATGGTCATTATTTATCCCATGTTTTCTTTCCTCTATCTACATCCCTAACATGTGATTGCATATCATCAGTGATGCTTAATATAATCAACATAAAAGATTTGGCATTAGCCTTTTCATACTTCATGAGCTCATCAAGATCAGTAGGAACCTGCATAGTCCTTGTGACAATGCCCCATAGTCCTTCAAACTGAAGGATGGTGTGCATCTTCATATTTTAGGTGGCATAGTTTGGCCCTTTGAAAATTTGGGCATCGGGCATAAGTAATTTTAGAGTAGACATTATTATAAATTTTTTTTTGATATGAGATAAAATTACAAGTCTTTTTACTCACTTGCATGAGAATCAAGATTGCAGATAAGCTTGATAATTTCATGTTAAGAGACATGAATGCTTCCTGGGGTGATCAACCTCGTCTTCATAGTCTGTATCATATTTAGCTTTGAGTCTTGCTTGTATTCTCCTTGTTTGGTAGTACATGCCAAATAATAAATATTCCAAAAGTCCCTTGTGTATTAGTTCATCGAATTGAAGGTTGCCATTATCATAAAGCACTTCTAGGAAGACAAATTAGAAATTGGAGCTCTCCTGAGTGTCATGATGGTTTTTCATGGTCTGAGAGTCTCGTTAGTGGATTTTTATGGTCCCAACACTATCCTTCATGCTTGACATACATGGAAATATCCACACAGTCTGATGTTGTCTCAAGACTTTAAGGCTCCATGAGTTATTCTGACAGCTCCTTACATTCACTACCTGATGCAGTAGCCACCTCAGAACTAAATGTAAATATAGATTTGATTTAAGAAGACCCACTCTGATACTATATTTTGATCAAACAATTGAACTTCATTGATCTATTCACAAAAATAGAGTAGAATAAAAACATCATGAAATGTTATAAAAAATAGGTGAGAGGTCTATAGGATTTGGGGAGTTACAAAATATCAACCAAAAATAATGTAATAGTTCTAACCACCTACCTCCTATTGACCAAATTTTGACCTTTTAGGTCAAAATTGGACACCCCTATTTGCAAAAAAAACATCTAAGTCTATTTCATTTGGCTAGGTCCAACACTTAGCTTTTCCTTAGAAGAAGTGTTCTTTGACAAAACCTGCAACAAATGCATGTCTTTTCTTTTTGGAAATTTCATTTTGTTCTTTGTTTAAGTATTTAAGGAATTCTTTCAGGTTTTTGTTTTAGCCTTTGCCAAATTCTTTTAGACTTTTTGTCCAAGGATTTCCTTTAAGAGTATTTATTTCAGGTTTTCTTCCAGCCAAGTGACAAATTCTTTCAGATAATTTGTCCAAGACAAATATCCCAAAGACCAAGTGCCAAATTCTTTTGAAAAAATTGTCCACACAATTTTTCTGAAGGTACTTTGACAATTTCTCTGAAAGATATCTTCAAGCCAAAAGGGACCCTTGCAACTTTTCTGAAGGGTATGTTTTTAACTTTCTTGAAGGGAATTTTATTTGGAAAGTGGAAACTTGCATTTCTTCCAAAAGGACATTTAAATTTTTTCTAAAGGACACTTTCCTTTCCAAAGGGATCTTTTCAAAAAATTTGAATGAAAGATTTGTATAAGATTTTTTCTCCGAAACAACTATTTCAAAAGGCACTCCAACTTTACTGAAGGGTAGGTGACAACTTTTTTGGAGGACTTTTTCAGGCTAAGTGGACACTTTCAACTCTTCTGAAGGGTCACTTGCAAGTATTTGAAGGGTATATTTTCCTTTCAAAAAGGGTTTTTTTACTTTCCTAAAGGGTCATTCCAAATAACCAAAAAGGGCCAAATGGAAATCCCAAAGTAAATCTTCCAGAGAAATTATCTAAGGAATTCTTTCAAAAAACTTGAAAAGGTGCCAAGGACTAATTCTTTCAAACATTTTATCCACAAAAATTGTTTGAGGCATAAAGGACCAAGAGAAAAATTGAAAGAAAAGAAGAAAAGACATAAACAAATTCTTTCAAGAAAGTGCCGAGATAAGAATTCAAGGAAATAAAAGTCTGAAGAAATACCCAAAAGGTGATGGCCCGTAGAATGCCAATTTTAGACTGCAGAGACTAGCCATTGGAATTTCATAAAGAAAGACTCAGTGAGAACCGGAAGGTAGAGATAAAGGTAATAAGTGGAAAATGCAATTGAGGCTTTGTTTCATTTGTAAAAAAATTTAACTGAGGCTTTGGTTCAGTTGTGACAAATGTAACTAATGTTTGATGAATTATAACTGGTACATCTATTTAGTTGTGACATGCTATAGCTCGCCCACCTCTCTCCAACATGAAAATGTAACTGTTTCTCTTGAGATGACAGATGTCTAAAGTGACCCTTGAACTCATTTTGATTGCTCCATGTCTCAAAGCTATAAATATGCATCCTCTTGGCTCATTTAAGGGCCTCCATTGGTTATGGTGAAACTCTGGCCAGATTTGACCTTGCAGAACTCTTGAAGAAATAATACAAGTTTTTGCCACTCACATGCTATATTAATGTGTATTAGTCCAAATCATGTTGTTTTTGTTTAGTGAGAGTTTATCTTTCCTAACTTATTATCCTCGATTACCTACAAAGTGTATAGAAAGAGTATTATTGCAAGTCCTTGTTAGTATTCCTTTTTAAGTGTATAGATATTTTAGAAGTGGTTTAAGACTATATTCCTTAGAATTGTCTGTTGATCTCCTAGATGTTGAGTGCCTTCTTGAATCTAACATGTGAAACATTGATGTGACAATGCACAAAGAGTTATGGTTTTTGTGTGAAAGAAACTTTGTTGGTCTTTAAGTAGTGTATTTTAAGTCAAATTAAGAGGAAATTATTCATTGATGCATCACCGTTTTGTTTTGTTAGTTGTTTTCCTTACCCTTTTCATATATAATTCATATATTAGAGAGAGATTTAAAGGTGCATCAAGGGGAGCTAGTCCTTAATCTAGAGATTCATCTCAATGAAATTGTCACCCACAACGAGAGAGATGATTCTATTTTACCACTTAGATGAGGAGAACTGAGCATCTCTTCAAGGGTACAAATCCAAGCGTCAACACCTCCTATGCTAACAATTATAATAATAAGGTTTTTTTAATTAAATTTTTACAAATATATATTCAATCATTCAAAAAGAGAGAGAAAGTCACTAAACTAAATTTTTATTTTATACTATTTGATTGACAATACTAACTCCTTCTACTCAAGATGCATTAAAAGAATGCCTACCTCTTCTCTTCCATTTGAAAAGCAATGGCATGCCTCCAAGTCTTTAAAATACTTCATCCCAAGCTCTTAGTGATTAACCAACAACAAAAATGAGCCATTGGTAGGAGTTTAAATATAAATTTCTTCCACTAAACTTCATCCTCTTTCATTGATGAAAGGGAGTACCTTCTTTACAAGGGTCAAATTCTTGTCATAAGAGGACTTGCACATTTATTAGAAGGTCATATGTGTTATGTTTACAAGTAACTCTCCCTTATATGTTATTTGCAATGGTCAACAAGTCATCTAACAAGCTCATACCTTTCTTACATACTTATTAATTTTTTTGTAAGCAATATGTGGGTTTACTTGCATAAGTAAACTCATTTCCTTGTACAAATAATTTATTTACTTACATGCCCACATGGTCCTCTTACACTTCAATCAATTCTCTTGCAAGATTTCTAAAACACTCCAATCAGAGGGCCAAGCCTACCAATTAGGTTAGGACCTAAGGCTTGCAAGCTTCCTAGCAATCCTTCTTGATTAAGTTCATAGCATTTATAGGAGGCCTATGATCATTTTTAATTTCCATTTTAAACTATTAACTATTTTAGGAAAATAAAATATATGATTAGGATGTGTAATTTTAATTTTTAATTAAGCCTTCTTAAAATTAATAACAAAATCTTAACTATTATCATATTGAGGGAACAATCAATTCAAATTATTACACAAGTATGAGTCTTTGCATTCGATGAACACCTTAAATCAACAAAAGAGAAGTGACTCCATATGAGGGGTATTACATTCTCTTCTTATTATAAAAACATCATCCTCTATGTCCCAATATAACATTGAATATTAAAACTCAAATATACTTCCAAAGATACCCTAAGTTACCAATCAATATAACTATAACAAAGACAATTATAAAACCAATAAATATTTCTTTTGTTTTTTCAATTTTGAACCATGGATAAGAAACATAATGTCATTTAATGGTTTAAATAGCCTAATGAAATTTTAAAAGTTAAATTATTCTCAATATTTTTAACAAGTTTCACATCCCTAATAAATATTCATTTCCAATAATTTAACAAGATTTAAAATTCTCAAATTTACATTTAATTTTGTTGTTAAATATTTGAATTTATTCTAATATTTGAAATTTTATATTTATCCCATAATTTATAATCCAAGAAATTGATATCAATTTTTTCAAATAATTCCCAGTGACATACTGTAATCAAAAATCTATCTCAAATCCACTAAAACTCTGAGAATTTTTTATCCCCAAAAGAATTTTGTTAAGAGTAATCTTTATTTACAATTCTAAATCTTTAGTGTGAATTTTACAAACTATGCAATTTATGTATTACAACATGACTCAAATTTCTATGAAATAGATAGTTTTGGATTAAATCAGTAGGAACAGGCTAGAAAGGTCTCAAATGTGCTAGAAATAACACATTAGTAGCACACAACAAACCAAACAATAATCGACCCTGACCTAGCAGGTTGAACACCCTTGTCCCGAAAGTGGGTCTATGAAACGTGCTTAGGAAGACCTCACTTCCTCATTTGGACAATAGTCCAATAATCATTATTATCTCCATTTGTAGAATTAGGAGATGGAGGTAAAAAACTCACTAATTCCTCATAAGGGGTTGGATCCTAGGGATAGGACACGACATCATTAGCCCCAGCAACAAACAACACACTAACAGTAGCAGTCTTGGTCTTAGCAATAGAAACAACAACAACAATATCATGGGAGACAATAGGGGAGGACCCTGTTACAGTTCCAGTGATAGTAGGGGAAGTCCATATAGTAGTCACAGCAGCTGCAATAGAAATTGAGGTCCCAGTAGTAGTCCCAAAATCATCAGCAACAATAGGAGAGGACCCTACAACAATCCCAACAATAGAAGAGTCGTGTAGTGGGGGGAAGGGGATCCTTCCCATCATCAGAAGGAGGTTCAAAAGCATCTAAGTTAGAATCAACACCTACCATAAGGTGTTCTTGAAGAGAATCCTTCCACCAAGATAAAGCCTGAGGAACCTTCAAGCGGGGGAATTCAGAAGCGAAATGGTGCATATTAAATCACCTCTGACAACGAAATGAGATACCTTCGTAATTCAAATGTTGGCACCAAGAACGATCATTAACTTGTAACACAACCTCTGTCAGGAGAGGCATAGAGAAATCCAAATCTATTAAAATACGAACATATGTGGTGTGAGAGACAAAAGTAGTGACCTGATCCACCATGATGAAATGACCCATCAAGTTTCCAATGCCTTTATAGTAATATTCACACAAAAAATGAAGAGGTAGATTTGGAAGACGAATCCAAACTGGGAGCCTATTGAAAGATTGATTGAGAGGGTTAAAGGTGGAAACCTAGGGATTTAGTAGTAGTGCATGTTGTCTCCAAAACCAAGACTGACCATTAAAAATATCATTTCAATCAGTGACTAAATCAAAACCAACTACAAAAAATCCTTTAGCACATGTTTATATTTCTATTTTCTCCTCTATAAGGAGATACCATTGCTCAATGATCCAGGTGTTTAGATCCTGGAGCCATGGCTAGAAGCTATCAAATCTGCATATCAATCCCTTTTGAGAAAAATATTCTTCATTTTTTAACACTTCATCCCCTAACATCACAATAGGGGGGAGTAATGCAGAAGGTTTTAGCATACCCCCAAACATAGGAGTAAAACGAGCAATCTTCTTCCAGGGAGATGAGACTTCAATGCAAACCACATTAGCAAAAGAGTCGGGATCACCAGAGGAAGAACTCGAAATAGAAGAATACACCACAGTAGTAGTAGTAGGTAGCATCCCAACAATGAATCTACCAAATGATGCATCTTCAACATCAAAACCCCTTGACTCGGGTGGTGCTCCAACAACAATGCTAGACAACACATTAGGAGTTGTAGAATACCCTGCAATAGGCTCAATAGTAGCAGATTCAGAGGGCATACTGCCAGCGGAACCCTTCAAACCAAACACATGGATGGAAAGAGGAGCAAGAGAAGCCATTTCAAATTTTCTACGAAATAGATAATTTTATATATTAAAAGTAGAAATAAGTATATTGAAGAATATATAATTTAAGATTTTATTTGAGAGTTATTCATTTTATTGATATGATATTATTGTCAAATTAAAATATAATAAAATTTTTAATTTATAAATAAAATGAATTTATTTAAATTAAAAAATTAAAATTTTGATAATTTAAAATAATGAAAAAAAAAAAAAAAAATTTTATCACCATCAAAATCTATTAATATTCATTTTTTCAAATAGTAATAAGATTTTAGTAATATTTAATTAAATTAGTTTTTAATTTAATTTATATTTTATATACTGTAAATGATAATTAGTTTTTTATGCTATGTTAAATTAATTTTTAAGACTCAATTTTTCTTTTATATACAAATATAGAAAAGATAATTAACTCCACAGCTTGAATAGCATGCCGGAAAAAATATTGTAATTCCTTCATTCATTTCTCAGTCGCCTGAAAGAGCATACCAACTTCGAAATTATCGACAAAGGAATATCTTAAGTTATAATCCCGTGACTGAGAGTACATAATGTCGCTTGCATTGCATTTACTCACGAAATTGAACTCAAATTTATTTATTTGAGACACCCAAATTTATCAAAATAACTTATTTCATGTGATTTGCAGGAAATGACTGGAGACAGGGGAAGTGTGACCAAATTCAGAGCGCTGGGTACCACAATTTTGGTCTCCCACTTTCCCACATTTTTACACACTGAATATCTTGCCTTTTAAATTTCATAGATATTAAAAAAATTATAAAAAAAATCTCTGAAATTTACTTAAATTTAATAAAAAATTCTCTTTATTTTTTATGTTTAAATAAAGAGTTTATAGTTAACTTTATCTGTCATGAAATGTTTTGATGGTGGTTATACACATACATTGTTTATTACACATAATTAAATACAATGTATTTTTTTTAGTGAATGTCTTTTTTCTTTAAATCCTTTGTGTTGATAGTGTTTAAGTTGGAGATCCATAGTCTATGTTGCATATTCTAATATGGTACTAGAGCGAGCTTTCCTTAGATGATCAACATGATTATTTGAGATGAGATCCATATAACTCTCAAAGCTCAATTGTTAGGAACATCATGTGGATAAAGAGTAGAGGAAGAGCCTCAAGCACTCCAAAACTTCAATCTTTAGCAAGCTTCAAGTGGAAAGGATCATTCTTATCTCTTTATTAGTTTCTATGAGAAGTTCATTACCTGTCCCATGTTTTTTTTCCAAATATGGTTCATTCCTTTGATTGGATTCATGTGCTCATTGCAAATCTACATATGGATGAGTTCCATGAAAGATATTTTTAACAAACTTTTGTCTGAGTGCTTTTGGAGAATCAAATATTCCCATTGTATTTAAAGTGCCAAAGAAAGTTAGTTTTGACTTTCGATTCACCTAAATCTGACATAGTGAACTCATTTTTTAGGCCATGTAGATTGTGTTCCACGTAGATTTAGATAATTTGTAGGGGTAAGAATGACTTAATAGGATGAGAAGTCAAACGACCTTTTCAACTAATTTAACATTTTTTCAAGACCATAGTTAGAGTTTTTTTAGTATATCATGATTAGTTATTACATAATATTTTTGGCTAAAAACTCGATCTTGACCTAGCATATTTTTTCACCTTTCATTGTTTTCTTACTATGATATATTGGATATTCTTAGTTGATGATTTTTTAGTGCCTTTTGTGTACACCTACTACATTGACACTTTTAAATATATTTAGTTGCTTTGTCTTCACCCCTAGACAATATCAAAAGGCTATGTACCTAGTGATGGTTCCTAGTAAATGCACATGCTAGTTGTTTATCGAAGTATATCCATAGCACTCAATTTTCAATCATTTAACTATGCATTTTGTTCAGATAAAACACATACTAATAGTCACTTTTATTCACACACGTAAATTCATGGAATCTACTATTGATTTATTCAATTGTTTATAGATAATTACTTTTAAAACTTCATTGTTACTTTTTATCTTTCAATGTAATTGGGTACCTCACTACGCCTCCTTGGTGGGATCCATACTTATGAGTATAAGACTTCTTATTTTTACCACTTCACCTAATTTGACCTTTGCAGAATGTTTGAGTGTGTCATACTCACATTTGATGTAAAATCTACCTTAAATAGATATGTTACCAAGGTGTTATTTATTATTTGCACAAAATTAATAAATACATAATTATTGTGGTTGTTATCTTCACATGTATGATAAAATTAGGTGTAAGTTGAAGAACACATTTTATATCATCAATAATAATTTCTCATTCATATCTTAATTTTCATATGTAAAAACCGTTTATATTTAAAATTCAAATTATTATAAAATTTTTTAAATAAAATTTCATATGCTATACATGATATTCATTTTAAATAATTTAAAAACAATTTTTCTTTATTAAAAGATTTAAAACTATCAAATTTGGACATCATTTTTATTGTTAAACATTTGAATTTATTTTTTAAAGTGAAATTTTATATTTATCCCATTATTTTTCTACTAAAAAATAGATATCAATTTTCTTAAGTAATCCCTAGTTCCATACTAGGATCTAAAGTGTGCCTCAAATCAACTAAAACCCAAATAATTTATGATGCCAAATAATTATGTTAGAGTAATCCTCTTTATTTACAATTCATTATAATTTTATAAACAATGCAATTCATGTATTACAATATGACCTCAAATTTATATCAAATAGATATTATGTTAGAGTATTCCTCGTTATTTACAATTCATTATAATTTTATAAACAATGTAATTCATGTATTACAATATGACCTCAAATTTATATCAAATGAATATTTGTATTAATTAACTGTAAAAATAAATATATTATAATATATAATAAATTGATATTTTATTTGATAATTAATTAATATAATATTATTATCAAATTAAAATTATTTTTTGGTATGTGTGTTGTATTTAGATGGATAACTAGGGTTTATATAAGTCCCTCAATTTTTATTTTAAAAAAAAAAGAAAAAGAAAAAGAGGACATTAGAAACAACTAAAATACAAATAAAAGTCATAGAGACCTAATAACTTGGAAAATGTAGAGAATACTAATCACCTAAAAATAATACAAAAACTAATAACCTTAACCAAAATTAATACATGAAACATCAATAACCACATAAACATCACTCGACAAAGGAAAGCTCAATTATGAGTAGAAAGTGTGTTCTTTCATCTCCTATAAAAATGGCTTTCATAACCCACTGAGTAGAAAGTGTGCTCCTTCCTCTCCTATAATTAAATTAACATATTTAAGTGTTTTATCAATAAATATATTAAAATATTTGTTATTGTAATGTTTAATTATTAATAAAATCTCATCTATTCAAACGTTAATTGGTGATTAAAGCACTTAGTGATTGAAGTGCATAATAATTTACACAGTAATTATCATGTTAATAAAATTTATAATTTATTTAATTTGATTAGTATAAATATATTAAATATATTTTTTTGAAAAATGGTAAGAATTTTAATTTTTAGATATTTATTTTAGATTTGATATAGAATATATTGATTAATGCTTTTATTAATTTCTCAATAAATTAATAAAATTTCATTCATTCGATGACAACAATTTTAGAAGTTTAATGTCAATGAATTTGTGTATGATCAATCTTGATGGTATGCTACTAGTACTTGCCCTTGCCACTGATTCATCCTTTCAGCTTGTTAGAGAGAGAGAAAAACCATGATTGAACTTATGCTCTTTCCACCATTGAAGGATGCTTGGTGTGAATCTTAGAATTCCTCTTTGCTTCGTTCATTGTTTGTGAGCCTAGTTTATGAAATACTTATGCAAATTAGCTAGTTTATGAGATTGTGTGAGTGAGTATTGTCTTATGTTTCATCAAAGTTTATGTCATGCTTATGTGAGTTCTCATCTAAATTTGGTGCATCACCGTTTAGCTCTCTTAGTTACGCTTTACCCCCTCTCTATCATTTGTCTATTTTTAAGCGTTTTCAAGTTAGTTCCAGGTTTGAACTTATGTTATTTTCATCATTAAAGGATTCTTAGTGTAAATCTTAGAATTCCTCTTTGCTTTATTCATTGTTTGTGAGCCTAGTTTATGAAATACTTATGCAAATTAGCTAGTTTGTGAGATTGTGTTAGCAAATATTGTCTTATGCTTCATCAGATTTTTTTTAATGCTTATGTGAGTTCTCATCTAAATTAGGTCATCGCATTTTAACTCTCTTAGTTACCTTTTATCCCCTCTCTATCTTTTTTCCCAGTAGAATCATTAGTCTAGGTGTTCCATTAAGAGGAAGTTGGTCTTCCCCTGAAGTTCAACCCCACTATAAGATACCCACAACGTGGGGTTGTTCTCATTTTATGACTTAGTTGAAGAGATCCTAAAGAACCCCCTCCAGAGGTGTAAATTAAGACCAAAACAAGTACACTAATTAGTGAGGGGTGGGGAGAATGTTTGTTATAATGTCGATGAGTATGGTCACTTTTAATTTTGATTTTAAATTGGAAATTTATTTGACTGTCACTTTGAAGTTTTTCTTTTTTACTTGAAAAAGTCAATTGAAAAATTGTAATATCTTGCTCATATAGTTGAATTAGATTGATATGATTTGTTACTAATCAATTAAAAAATCACAAAAAAATAATAAAATTATTAATAATTGTGGTATGTGAAAAATTTAAGATAAGAACTCCAAATTAATCTCTCTCACTGTTTTATAAATAGATGTATTAAAATATTTATAATAATTATACTTAATTATTTGAAATCCTATCCATTTGAAGATGCCAATGTATGAATAAAATACACTAATTATTGATTAAAACAGTTACTGATTGAAGTAGACAACAATTTACACTATAATTACCATGCTAACATAAGTCTATTATTATATCTGATTAGTGTGTGTGTGTGTGTGTGTGTGTGTGTGTGTGTGTGTGTGTGTGTATATATATATATATATATATATATATATATATAAAGGTGAGAAATATTAATTTTGATATGTTTTTTTGGATTTGATATAGAATATATTGGTTATTGATTTTATTATTTTCTCAATAAATTTATAATAAATTGATGATAAATAACTTTAATTAAATTTTATGGACTCCAAATTATATTATAACAATCAAATAAACATAAAATTTAATGTTCAAACTTTTAATCAAATATATGTCAAAACTACTTTATAACAAATAAATAAATGTTAAATTAAAAATAGATAATCTCCCAATATTATACTCTACCCCATCCCAACTACCATTATAAGTTATAAATTATGGTATCAATATAATTAGTAAACTAATTAAATTAATAATATCCTATTCATTGACAACAATTCCAGAATGTAAATTGCATTTGTGTAAAGATAAAGCCTGATGGCATGCTACTAGTACTTGCCTTCGCCACTGACTCATCCTTTCAGCCTGATAATGTCAAGAAAAAAAGAAAAAAAAAAAAACTTCGTTGATAGTGATAGATGAATATCAGATCTATGCCACTTTGGCCATAAGTTGGAGCCAACTTTTGCCATCTGCAAAATCTGCAGATAGATGTTGCCTCCTCAGGTAATCACATCAATTGTCTCTAGAAATGAAATGATAACAATTCTGTCAGTACGATAAATATTACAACTGTCTCACCCTTTTAACGGACTGAAATCAACGACAATGTCGCTTCTTTTATGCATCCTTACCTAACAAAATAATAATTTATTTATTCTCTGTATATGTATATATTAAAATGTCATTTTTTATAAACAAATTATTTAAAAAAAAATATATTTGTATTATTATTTTTATAAAAAATTTATGAAATTGATTATGACACATAGAAATTAAGATTTATTAATTTAATTATATAAATTAATATTATAAATAAAAAATTAATATAATTTGAGAGATGTTTTTCTATGTTTTTTACATAAATTTATATATTATTTACATAAATTTATATATTAATAATGTTATCTAATATTATTAAGTGGTTCAAATTATTATATTCTTCTAATTAAATTATCATATTTCGTTTGTAATATATTTAAAATTTATAATAATTTTTTTTAAATTTTTTTTTTGAACTTTATTTATTTTTGAAATTGTAACACTTTTTCCACAAATTTCATCTTATATTTAATATAATCTCTAAAAAAATATTGATTGTATTTTAAAGTTAAAAAACATAAATACAATTATCAAAATATCAAAAACTGAAAAAGAAAGAGAAAAATAAAATACAAAATAAATAAATAAATAACTTAAAACTCTTTCTAAATCTTAAATACTTCTAAATTTTAAATACTATCTAGAAACATCAAGATTAATCATAAAAATTAAAGTTAAAAACCAAAACTCTAACATTATTAAATCAACAATCTACGAAATTAAAACCATACAAATACTCCTTACATACTAAAAATAATAATAATATTTAAAAATATTTTTTTATATTTTAAATTTAAAAAGTATAATATTTATAAAGAAAAGCAATATAATTAAATTATTTATCTTTTAAATTTAAAATTAAGAAATTATAAATCACTCTAGTAATATTTAATTAAATTAATTTTTAAGATTTTTATTTCCTTTTTACATAGTAATAGATTTCCATTTTAATGTAAATTTAATATGCTTTAAAATGAATTTTAATATCTTATATATAGAAGCATCTAAAAGTTATATTACAAATTTTGGACCAATTTTTTTGCATGGTTTTAGATTGATTATTATGGCTATGGTTGAAATTTTCAATCCTATTCGACATCCAATTAAGATAATAACAATGTTTATTATTTTTTTATTATATTAATTATTAAGTTAAATAATTAAAGAAATCTATGAACAATAGTTATGATTAATATTATCTTTAAAATATTAGGATGTATCAATTTTGATATTTTTAGTTTGAATTTAATAGGGTTATATAATGATAGATGAAAATCAGATCTGCTGAGATATGGGTAACTTTGGAGTTAACTTTTACCCTCTGCAAAAACTGTATTATAAGTTCAGTTGTTTCGTTGAGGGCATCTTTTGACTCACAGAAGTGAAAGGAGAGACTTGACATGAAAGGTTATTCTACTAAAATGAAAAATTAAAAGGTTGTTCATAATTTTTTTTGTATATATATAGAGATAGTATTTAAATAAAAATGAAAATGAAAAAAAATTGTGTATGAAAATTATTTATATGAATATATATAAATAAATTTTTTCTATAAACAAATTTATGTATTATTATTTTTATAAATATTTATAAAATTAATTGATATATATCAAAAATAAAATATATTAATTTAATTATATAAATTAAAATTGTATGTAAAAAATTAAAAAAATGACAAAATTTCAAGTAAAGATTGAAATAATCAAAAAATGATGATCATATATTTGATAATAGAAAATTTAAAGATTCTATAATAAAATGCCTATCAATTTCAAATATTTATTTTTAAATCAAATTAATTTTTCACTTCATAATAACTTTAAAACTTATTTTTAATATATATAAAAATAAATAAAATTAATACATTAAATTAATATGTAAATTGGTATCCATATACAAATTTATTATGGCTTTAGTTTTTCTATATACCCAACTCAGTATCCTTATAACCTAAACATTTGATAATAAAATGTCTCGTGATTTCAAGTATTCATGATCTTCAATTTAACTCATTACTTGTCTCACACTTATCACAACCTTTACCTTTATGAATTAAATAATATCTATTATTTTTAAATATATTTATGTGTATGTTTAAATTATTCTAATGATAGAGAGTAAGGTGCATGCTTAAACCTTTAAAAGATCTTTCCTTTTTTATCTTCCCTACTAATATATGAAAATATTTTGACTCATTAAAAGAATCAATCATATGAGTATTGGTTCAAAAGTGTAAATAAGTACTAATTCGATATTTTTAAAAATATATTATAAGGATATTATGATAGAGATAATTTACTTTGTTTCTATTTATTTATATATAAATAATATTAATTAAAATTATGTAAATGTTGATGGCGAGGGTATGGGAGAAGAAGTAGAATTAGACATAGTCACAAGGTAAGGGTAAAGGTAAGTTGCTTAGCTCAAGCAAAGCACAAAAGTAGGATATGTGGTAAGAGATCCATGAGAGATAGGGAGGGAAAAATGTTAACGATTGGTTGGATAAAGATTGGGAAGACCTTGGAGATGCATCTATGAAGTTAGGTACTATACAAGAAGTTTTCACTTTTGGGTCAATCAACCACCCTTGAAGGACATTGTTGGTATGAGGTTCCCACTAGTCCAAATAAGATCATCCCTAAGAAGAAACATTGGTCTAGGTGAGTTGCAAATGGTCACTTTTAAAAATGATGATTTCCAAGATCATGTGAAGGGCATGAGACCTACATGTCTCCTTAGAAAGTTTGTTATGAGATGGTCAGCCATTGAGGAAATAGAGACATGGGTAAATGAGAATTGGGGAAAAGAATACTACCTTTGTTTCTTAATTAAATGATTTTTATTGATTATATGTCTGTCTACAAAAAAAATTGAAAATTTTGAAAGGGGGGTCCTTGGATTTTGAATGGATCAGGGTTACAGATGCAAGAATGGTGCCCAGACTTTAACCCTTTAATGACAAAGAAAGGGATTTTTCCTATATGGGTTCAATTGTATGGACTTCTTTGTGAATATTGGATGAATAAGTGTCTCAAACAAATTGGTTCACTGGTAGGGACCATCATCAAAATCGATTCAAAATCCATTTGAAGGGGTTTTGGCCCCCTATGTGCATGTTTGTGTCCTCCTTGATCAGAGTAATGAGATCCTAAAATGTATTACTATTAAGACCAATGAAGGGGTTTGGAAATAGAGGATTAATGTTGAGAAGATCCAGTTTTTAGATGCTTTAAATGTAGGGAAGTAGGGCACATCCAAAAGGAATGTCCTCTAACCACCAAGGGAAAGACCCATTCTAGGGTATTAAGGGCCAAGGTTCTTCTTCAAGATGGTATTTTGAACATTAATAAAGGGATTCCTTCATCCATATTGATGTTGTATCTTTCCCCATAAAGATCAGAATTTAACATTAACATTGAAGCCACTAAATCGATTAAAGGCATACTAGAAATGGGGGAACAAATTTCACTGAAATCTATGTTGAGAGAATGTTCTTTTATTTTGAAGAGGCACACAAACTATCTTCCATCATTGGTTAGGAAGGGGTGGAAAAAATTTAGAGCAGTTCATCCCTTGTCCCATTGAATCAAACTTTGGATGTGTGGAAATATCATGAGTATCCCCTCTAATCCAAAGCCTAGTCGAAGACAACTCTGGATGGATTGGGGACCTATAACTTTCTCCACTTGCTGAAGACTTTATGGAATATGAAGAGGAAGAAGAACTCATTTCTATAGATATTCTCACTTTATCCTAATGTGATTGCAAGATATCCCATCCCATTTGTGGTAGCTCAAAAAGATAGGGAATGAAATCAATCAAAGAGATCATTGATGCTGAAATCTTGGAATGTAAGCAAAAAGACATTACTTATTTATTTCAATTTGAAAGGTGAGGTATGGAGGGCCCCGCTAAAGCACAATGAAAATTATATATTATAATTCTAGGGGCCTCATTGCCCCTATCAAAAAATGACTAGTTAATCACCAGTTGTATAATCTGTGTTTTGATATTTTTCTTTTGTAATTCAAAACTAATCTTGGCAAAGAGGATGGTCAGGGTTTAATGTGAGCAGGAGTAAATCACAGGGTTGATTCCTTGATTCTTTTGGCTCCACTGGTGATTTGGTAATCATATGGGCTCCATCCAAGGTAAGGGTGGTATAAATAAACTCTAGGAACTCTTAGAAACCTTACAAGGTTACAATATTTAATTCTAATCTCTATTTCCTTCTAGTTAATGTCTATGGGCCTAACTCTATGGTTGGAAAAGCTAGGGTTTGGTCAGAGATCCATAAAAATATTAATTTATTACCATACCAAAGATGGGTGATCGGTAGTGAATTCAATGAAATTTTATCCTCTTTGGACAAGTGGGGTGGTGTGCTTAAAGACTCTCAGTCTTGGAAGTATTTTTAAAACATTGTTTCAAATGTTGGCTTGATTGACCTGACTCCCAAGAATGGATTATTCTTTTGGACTAATAGAAAAATTGGATTTTACGACATAACTAAAAGGACGGACCACTTTTTAATCTCCTTTAACTATTTGGATGCAAATTGGGTAATAGAGAGTAACAGTTGACCCATTTTCGGTTATGACCATGACCCTTTTGAACTAAAAATTTCTAAGATGGAAGCCCACCCAAATGTCCTTTCAAATTTAACTCATGTGGCTTATATACCCCTCACTCCATGATTTAATTAAAGGCTCGTGGTGTAACACCCCTAATAAAAAAGGTTCCAAGGTTTTTGACATGCGCTGAAATCTCCAATTCATTAACGATTGCCTTGAAACATGTAACCAAGATGTGTTTAAAAATATTTTCAAAGAAATTCTAAGAGTTGAAGCATAACTAGCTGCATTGAATAATATTGTATTTAACAATGAAATAGACCTAGATATTTTTTTATAGGATAAGTCTATCTTTGTTTAACTTGAGGAGCTCCATATTAGAGAAGATGTATTCTAGAAACATAAATCAAGAGAATCATGGCTTAAGGATGAATATGGTAATAACAAATTATTTCACATCTCCACTTAGACAAAGCATAATACCAATCTCATTTCCTCCATTAATTCTAGATATGTAAGGCAGATGAATGGACAAATGGAAATTTGCGAGGAAGCTTTAGCTTTATTTCACAACCTGCTAACCAACCCCAAGGTAGATGATCTAAAGGTGTGATCCAAAAACTTGAGGTGAATCCCAAGGATTATCACTGAAAGCTAAAATATTATTCTAATAGAACCTTTCACTACTAAATAATTTAAAAAATTGGTTCTCCATGGGAAAATATAAGGCACAAGGCCTTGATGGCTTCCCTACTACCTTATTTTAGTCCTCCTAAGATATTGTGTGGAATTAAGTGGGGAGTTAGATAGAGTTTAGACTAGTTTATTTTATATAGAGGGGGCGGGGGATTTATTCATGGCCAAAGCATTCATGATGGTATTGTTACTACTCATGAGATCATCCATTCTCTAGTTTCTGATTGTAAAAGGGGGCTGATTCTCAAGATTGAGATCAATAATCATAGGATTTTTTGGATATTCCTTCTAAAAATGCTTGAAATATTTGGCTTCTTTAATGATTTTTGTAATTGGATCTTCAATTGTATCTCAAGTCCTAGGATTTCCATCATTGTCGATGGGGAGCCAGCTATATTTTTTGAAGCATCCCAAGGCCTCAAACAAGGTGACCCTATCTCATTTTTTCTTTTCATCCTTATGGTCAAAGCTTTAGGGAGGGAAATCTCAAGTGCTAAGGATTAAAGTGTAATTCAAGGTATCAAGGCTATGAAGGTTATGGAAAGTTTCACGAGTCAATAGTTTGTGGATGATAAAATTTTGTTTGGAATTACCAATGTTGGGGAAGCACATGATTTCAATCAAATCCTAGTCGATTATGAAATAGCTTATGGGAAAAAAAATAACACAACCAAGTTTGAAATATTTTTCTCCAATACCTCTGCCACTACCCACTATGATATCACAGTCATCCTCAATTTCCAAACTAGGAAGATACCTTCCAAATACTTAGGAATCCCCCTCTCCACTAGGGATAGTAAAACCTTGATATGGTAAAATATTCTCAAAATCTTCAGGAATTGATTTATCTCATGGAAAGGAAAATGGTTAACTCTCGAAAGGTGCATCACTCTCATCAAATCAATTTTGAGTGACCTCTTTATTTAGACTTTTGTATTCCTTTGATCCCTGACAAAGGTTTTACTATAGGTGAATAGAATTATGAAATATTTCCTTTGACAAGGGTCCCAAGATAAGAATAAAATTCCCTTGGTTAAATAGGATAAGGTTTGTTTACCATAGGTGGGTGATGGTACAATGATTAAGCATCTTGGAGTCTAAAATTTAGATTTGGGATCCAGATTAGTCTAGGGTATGGTCAATCATTCCTAGGTTGCATGGAATAATCTTATCCAATAGAATTACATTGGTCCTTTCTTTGGTGAACATTTTCATGGTTTGGAACCCTCTCAGGAGGTCCCATATATGAAATTTTATTCTTAAATTACAACACATTATCAAGGACCACATTTATTGGGTGGTCAATGACAGGTGGTTGAATGAATTTTATGGAAATTCCTGGAATAGACACAAACCCTTACAGGAGCTTTTTGGAGTGAAAGATACCTTGATATCCCTCTAGGGAATGTAAAAACGATATTATATGGAGATCATGGATGTTGTGAGGATGGACTGATGGAGATGGATAGAACTAGTTTTTTTGCCTTTGTCAAAGAACCAAAAACATCTTCTTTCTATCCTTCTAGTTTAAGGAAAGTTTTTAATAGTAATAAGGTAGACTCCATCCATTGGATTTGGTCCAAAATAAGAATGTATGAAGTTAATTTGAGGTATAAAATGGTTGATAAATTGGATCCCACTTTTTAATGGGCCAAATTACTATATTGGAGCATGTTTTGCCTTCCCAAACCAAGGGCCTTTGCATGGTTAGCCACATATGGCCAGATCCTTACTTAGGATTATCTATGTAAAATGAGGGTTTGTCGGCCATCTAGGTGTTGTATGTGCTACATGGTGGAGGAAGATGCCACACATATGTTATTCACCTATCCATTTACTAAAGCTTCATGGAAATATATTTGTGGCATGATCTCGTGACATTAGACTAGATCAGCGATGCTCAAATGGGTTTTCATCTCTTAGCCTACTGGCTCTTCAAAGGACAAATTTTATTACCTCTAGAATTTATGCCCATAAATCTTCATTTGGATCATTTGGAAGGATTGAAATCAATGTACTTTTTAATATTGATCTTTCTCCCTAGAAGTGGTTATGAAATAAGTTTAAATATCCATGATTGAGGTGAGTTCTACCCATGCTTAAAGATACAAGGGCAACCTTTTAGATTAGGAATTTCATATTATTTCCATGTGGTATGGGCTGAAATATCCTCTCATTAATGGGTCAGTGTACATTGCAAAGGCTTCCATGTGAAGTGGGAAAATTGTGTGGACTTTGCCCTCCTATGTTGTTTAAATTAAACTTTAATGGGGTGTCTAGGGGTAACCCCTATGATTTTGGGGATAGATATGTCATCCAAGATTGCACTAGTTATCTAATTTATGCAACCTCTATAAATATAGTGGATGGTATGAATAATGAAGTTAAGGGCCAAGCCCTAGTTTTAAGATTAGACTGGGTGTCCCAATGTGTGATGGATAACATTATAATTGAAGGTTACTATATGGTTATTATTTAATCACTTTGAAATGGAAAATTTGTTTACATTATTGGAAAGTAGAAAACATATTTAATCGATCTTGGGACATGCTAGATAACTCAACTCTTGGGAGGACACCCACTATTTCATAGAATTGAATAAGGTAGTTGACATTATTACTAACAAAGGTACCTCACAAAAGTATGATTTGTTTATTGATAATCATTGGGGAACTTTGGAGATTGATGGGGCATTGTTATTATAGAATGGCATAGGATCCCATCATTATTTACTACATTTATGGCCATAAATAACTTATATTATTATAAGCATGGGTAGAGTTCCCTCATCTTTCCCTCCATAGGTCGAGTTGCTTCCCATTGCTTTTATCCCTAGCTATGCTCATTAGGGCTGTAGTGATTTTTATTGATTGTTCACAGCGGGTTTTACAACTAATTCCATGGACCATTAGATGAAAATTACCCTCAACATGCTATTAATCCATTTGAAAAATTGTAAGCTAGAGATAAATTTTTGGGGTCATGTTTTAGATTATATATTGAAGTGGGTTTTTCTCATTCACTCGGTCACTATTTAACATGTAGTGAAGGTGATCATGGCTTTAGTCTTTCTAAATACTAGTTTATAGGATGAAAAAATAATTATATGAGGTTTTTAGTATTTATTTGTAATTTTATCCTTGCCTCTAAGTATAAAGAGTTAAAGCTTGAGGTATCTCTAAGGTTGGTTCTTGCCAATTTTTTGAATGGGCTTGGTGGCTGTTGTGAATGTTTTCCCACTAGAAGAGAAGTTGCCAAAAATATTCTCTAGGTCTTTTGGTCTTGGAGTGATTCCATTGAGGGCCTTTCAATAATTAGAGGATAAATTTGGTAATTTAGTCAACCATATTGACTTCAATAAACATGCCCTTCATAATCCTATGCCAATGGAAATTTGAATTCCAATGTTAAATTTGGATGCTTTATATTCTTTTTTGGCATCAGTCATGGTGGCACTAGGTTGTTAAAGTTCAAGTTTGGCATTGGCCATCAGGTGTTTGGCATGGTTTTTTGTAGATCATACCCCTACCTTAAAATTTCCACTCATTTATAAAAGGGAGGTATGCTTACACATAGGATGGTGGCCCTTGCTCTTTCTACAGCTAGTGTTACTAGGTCAGTTGGGTTGACTGGGTCTAGGGTGGTGGCATAGGTTGGTGACTAATTGGATGATGGTTGTTCTTGGTCTATGGGTTTTTGTGGCATGGTAGTCTTTTGGTAATGGGTGGTTTAGGTTGTTCTTTTTGGTTCCTATATGGTGGTTGGTGTAGCTTTGGCATTCTAGGTGTTTTGCCTGAGCATCTTTTTTTGGGTTTGCCACTGCTTTGTTTGGTGCCCCTTTGGGGTTGTTTCTTTATTATTTTCTCCTTTATTTTTACCACCCTTGATGGTGTGATTTCACATATGGGGCTCTTTTTTAATTGTGTAGGCTCTGTCCAATGCTTTGTACTAGATTTTACATTTTAAAAAAATGGATGAGGGATCCATCAACCCTCATTACCTATCAAAAATAGAATACAAATTTTAAGGAAAATTATTTAAAGGTATGCTTTGGATATGTAGCTTCTTTAATTATTTTTATTAGAATTGTAATGCCTAAATATTTTTGACTCAAAATACAAGTAAAAGCAAAAAGAGGTAAGTTTTTTTTTTCAGTGTTTATTTTTTAATTTTTGTCATTCTTTCAACATTCAAAAAGATATCACACACAAAAATATTCAATGATTTATTTTCAACAACAAATTTATTCAAGGAAATGAAATACAAGAATGTTTAGGTGAGTTCAATTTAACTATGTATTTGAAATCATTACTCTAATATACTTTTTAAATGAGATAAGCAATATAATGTCCAAAAACTAAGGCCAATTTAATTATATTTTCTTGATCTAATAGTTCAAGGAGGCATTCAAATATTCATCTTGAGTCAACACACACAAGTGATACAAGAGTCAACCAAGGCAACAATTACTATAAAATAGGATTACCACCCTAAGGCTTACCTAGGGAGAGTCCATTCTAAACACTAAGATTAATATAATCCCAAGGGCACACAAAATAAGGAAATTTTTAATATTGTAATCTTCATATCAAGGCAGCTAACATCAAATAAATTTAATATTAATATATAAGTATTAGAAATAAGACAAAGATATAATAATAACAAGTTTTATTTTATTATTATTATACATAAATTTAACTCAACAGTTGCGCATTAAAATAATTTGAGGGATGACAATAAGACAACCCTAACCTAGCCTATGAACTACACCCAATGCCCCCATAACGTTGGTAGCCTACATATCTACTCCTTAAAATCAATCCATTGTAGTTATCCATAAACTTATGATGGGTCTCCTCTACGAAACTTAATCTCTGATAAGGATTGACACTCTAAACCAACAAGGAAAAATATAATACAAGTCCCATAATATTTTATAAGCTCCAAACTTAAAAATTAAGATAAAACCACACACTCAACAATTTCTTATCATAAAATAACTTGAAAACTCATGTTGTGCTTGCTTACCCTAAAATACTATTACACAAGAGTACAAATCAAGGTAAAAATCAATGACAAAGGAACCCACGTTCATTTCACCCATAAAACTTTACCTTAAATTGCTTTTAAAAAATCTATCTCTAGAGTGTGTTTTCAATGATGGATGAACATAAATTTCACTTACTAAAGGTAAAATGAGGGTTACTACCCAATATATAACTATAGTTACAATGGCTATATAACAAAGCATACAACAAAATTAATATCTAGATGGATACAAACTTACAAGAAAGAACTCCCTGAGAATCCACATTATGGCTAAGCATTATAAGGGTTTAGTGTTGATGCCTAAGTTAAAATATAACTCAACAAGTTATTTATTTTTTCCCATCCTTGGGAAGCATCCTAAGGGTTAGTTATTTAAGCTCGCACCCACTCATGGATCTATCTACATATAAGTGATGATCACATGCATACATAGAATCACGTCTGATTGTAGTTCACCAATTACCAAAACAAGTGTTGGTTAGGATTTGAATATATTTGGCCTTCATAATTTCATCTACAACTAATTAGTATTAAAACATATAAGAGGCATCCAAACATATGGGAAAACATGTCTAGACTTATAAAGTTTAAGAATATGTTGAACCAACTTATAAAGTTTAAGAATATGTTGAACCAATGCAAACATTTAATTTTATGAAATAAACTAAGAACAATACTAAATTCATCCTCTAAATCAAAACACAACATCAGTTAATAAAGGAGAAAAGTAATTAAATTCACCTAGGAAATACATATCTTCTTTGTTGATGTGGATTTCATCATTTCAATGGAATGATTGTGGTTGTTCAAGGATTCTTGTAATATTTTGGCAAGGTACACCTATGTTCAATTGTAAGATGACAAAAAATTTCCAATTAGGACTCAATATGATTCACAATTTTAACAAATTCTAAAAGAAGATCCAATGAAGGAATGAATAATGGATTTATAAAATTTCAAATATAAGGATGGATAGTTGAGATCATTTGATCAGATTGGAAAATTGAAAATTGAATGAAATTCAATAAATTAGTTAATTGATTTGATTTCATTTTTTGATAGACTTAATTGATTAGTTGTCATTTGGAGACATAGTTAATTGATTTGTTTCCATTCGTTTGGCACAATTAACTAGTTTTTTCCATTTTATGAAGAAGTGATGAAGGATTTAATTGATTTGTTTCCTTTAGAATAAATATTTAATTGATTGATAGAAATTGGACTAGATGAGTTTCCATTTTAATTAGGGAGTGAATTGAATGATGACATGGAGTGGAACATGTGTGAAAATAATTAACATTTTTTTTCTTATTTTATTAATTAATTAGGTACATAGATTTAATTAGGATTTTATAATTAATAAACAATGATTAATTAATTACTCATGGGGTGATGATAATAGGATTAAATTATGTCATGGTGTAATTAATTGATTAATGTGGTGTTAGTGTGAGCTACCTAAGAATGCATTTATTATAGGATTAAGGTGAATTAGCTAATGATGGATTGGATGATGATGATGAAATTACCTACACTTGCATCTCTTTAAAATGGCATTATGACTAGAAGAAACAATGACTTTTCAAAAAATGAGAAAATAAAGAGGAAGGTGAGTGCATGAGGAGTCCTTAGTAGCATGATGGTTACGATGATGTGCCCTCAAGAGGGAGTGTGATAATTAAATATGTGTTGGATCTCAAATTGAGAATAGGGATTGAAATGGATGAATTAAGATTAAAATGAGAGGTAGAATGATTGTTAATTATGGGCAGCTAGTTAGAATGAATGTTTTGGAAATGAATGTTCATGAAAGTTGATGATGTGATGATTAATGCTACTAATATTGAATTAAATTCCAAAAAAATAGCAAGTTAGTATTTGATATAGAATATGACATGATACACCATGGTATGAAAAACCATCATGACATTGTTGTAATATGTTTTAGGATTAACACAGACACAACAAACAATAAAACACATAAACGAATAACAAACAATAATAAGCAATTAGCAAAAACACACAAAAATAGTTTTTATTTTTTCCCTTATCAATTTATAACCAATTTTTGGTTATCTATGATAATTATAATGTTAATTTTTAGTAAGCAATGATGTGTGTAAATGGGTTGGGTTGAGAATGATATACCCTGATAAAGCTACAATAATTTGTTTAAATTTGAACAAAGATATTTAAAGGACAAAGGATAAGACAAAATGGTTTTTAGGGGTTTTTTTTTTTTTTTTTTTAAATTTTTTTGATGTTTAGGTTTTTGACCAATGAAGAAGCTACTAGCAGAGAGAAAACTAATTTTAGCATCAGGGATGGAAGTGGTAGTGGAGGGAATAGTTAAGGATTCAAGATGAAATATTCAATGACCATGTTGCATATAGACCATGTGCCCCATCTTCCATGTGCCATTTTGATATTGCACTACAATACTCTCTAAAAAAATATCTGATATACCAAGATATTTCCAAAACATTTCTCAAGACCTAGTTCATGGCCTTATTAAGGTCAAAAGTGGAAATAATTATGGGCATGAAGGTGAGGATGGTTTAGGATGGCTAGGATTGAATGGAGTGGGTGTTACCCCAAGTTTAGGGTACTTGTAGACAACACATTTACACATGATGCCAGAAATTATTTTTCATCATGGAACTTTCCCAAGACACCATAAGAATGGTTTTCAACTTTAGATATTCTTTTCTTTTCTCTCTCTCTCTCTCTCTCTCTCTCTCTCTCTCTCTCTCTCTCTCTCTCTCTCTCTCTCTCTCTCTCTCTCTCTCTCTCTCTCTCTCTCTCTCTCTCTCTCTCTCTCTCTCTCTCTCTCTCTCCTCTCTCTCTCTCTCTGTGTGTGTGTGTGTGTGTGTGTGTGTGTGTGTGTGTGTGTGTGTGTAATTAATTTTTTATTTTATTTATTTTTTAATTTACGCCTTTAGTAGTCTAGTAGTATCATGTCTTGAGTAGTTTCTTGGCTAGGACCAGTCCACTAGTTTGGGCTCTATAAATTTTATTAAGAAATTTCTTGATTATTAAGTTATTTTCTTCCAAATTTAATTATCTTAATAGGGTACCACCATAGTCGCTAGGATAAATGGTTTTTCTAAAGAGGTTAAAGTGGAAGGCATGTTAGATGAAGGGTTTTCATTGATGGCATAAAATATTTGGAGATATGGTGTGGCTATGGAGGTAATTGTAAATATCATGATATAAATGGGAATAGGGATCAACAATCTCACTTACCATTTTAGCATATGACCATGCAAAGACATCTAAAAATTATGGTAGGAGGGTGATGAAAGTCTCTTGTTCAGTGGGACTTAGAGTACTTGAAAGTTTAACAATCTTAGGATTCTCCTTTGTTACCATGTTAACATTAATAGTTTACTTCAAAAGTGATTTAGAGTCACCCTATAATTATATTGGTGTAGGGGGAAGGTTGAGTTTTTCATATATTAGTATCTTAGAGAGGTTTTCAATAATTACCTCGTCTTTATTTTATTGATTTTTTTGGAGGTCCAATAGCGCTTCAAAGAGGTTTTCACTAGGGGGATTCAATTTTCTTAATTATTTTTAATTTTTTGACTTATTATGACTAAAGAACTCATCCTACTCCCTAAAATATTTTGATATATCTAAATTTATTTTAAATACTTTTTGGTGATCCTCTGGTGGGATGCCATCTCTAAGTCCCCTGAACTTTGCAATTTGCTTCATTATTTTGAAATAATTCAATGGGTATGTGATTTTCTTAGTTCCATTTGATAAACTTATGGTATTAAATGTCAAGGTTTATTGTCAAGACAATAGTGTCATTGAAAATATTAGTGGTAGCAAGATTTTTGTAAAGGTTATGTGAGGAACTTGTTTCAATCTCAAAGGAAGTTTCGTTAGAGATTGTATAGTTATAATTAACATTCTCATAGTGATCACCAAGGGGTTTGTACATAATGTCAAAAGATTATTGATTTACAAGCATTTATATGGTTTCTCATATTTATTGCTCATGAAAGCTTGGTCATGTTATTTTGTAATTCATGACTTGGTATTTTTATTTGCTTTAGGTTACTCGTCACTTTGAAAAAAAATATGGTAGACTATCATCATATATCCAAGAGTCATTAGAGCTTTCAATCATTTCATTTACAAGAAACCATGATTTGATGAAAGATTTTAGACCAAATTGATAGTATGCATGTTCTTTTTCCTTTTTCGTATTAATCCTACCATGGCATTGATGTGAAATGGAGAGTTTATCACATATAAATAATCTTGAGTTGAGATTTTAAAAACTAATTTAAGTTGGAGTTTGCGCCTTGCATCCAAAGTTATGTTTATACAAAATGCCATCTCTCTTTACAAAATATTAAATAAATTTCCTATCCAAGGGATTAAATCAACAAATTTTAATAAGCCAAAGTAAAGGGTATTAAAACTATTTAATAAAGTAAATCATAAGTTTTATCAATCAATTTAAAGATCCAAAAAGGGGGATATGTAATTTTAAATAAAGTTATTAAAGTAATAACATTTTTAAAAAAAATTTCTACTTGATGCAAGTTGTGGTGGAATAAATATCCACCAGTGGATCAAACTAATTTCTACCATAAGTATTATGTTTTCTAAAAGTGCTCTAAGTTTCTTTATGACATTCAATTTTATTGTTTGCCTCATTTTCTTTCTTTCTTTCTCATTTTGTTGCAATTTTCGTGGAGGGTTTGTAAATGGATTAAGGAGAGCTCAAAGGAGTTGTGTGTGTGTGTGTGTATGTATGTATGTATATTTATTTATTTAATATGATGAGTATATATATTTAAGGTTATGTATTATAAAACATGATGAGTCTATATATTTATAGTTATGTATTATTAAATAAATATACATACATGAAATTGATAATAATTATTGTCATTATTTTGATGCAATGTATATTATTATGTATATAATGTTTAATTTAATTTATTTTTGTATCAAAAGAAAATAATAAATTTTTGTGCCACACAAGTTATGTTCAGGGTGTGGTTAGGTTACCTCCTCCCAATAACAATTTGGAAGATGATAATAATAGAAATGTTGTCCCAATTGAATTATGTTTAATATAAAATTGGGATGTGCTCACTAGCCCAATCCCTTCCACCTTCCTTCAATGTGAAGGGGTTGAGGTCGACTCAATCACCACCCCCTTAAATTATTATTAATAATTTTTTTAACTCAAAAAAAAAAAAAAAAAAAAAATTTAAAATTACATTATAATATGTTTTATTTTTTATTATTTTTTATTATTTATATATATAATTTTAACTGCATCAATTTATTAACTTTTTAAAAATAAATAATATTTTATATGTATATTCAATATATATATAAAAACACTCATATATAAATATATAACATACACTTCAAAAAATGTAATGAATAATTTAAAATATAACATTTTTTCCATATATATATATAGTAAACAGTTTTTAAATTTTAAATTTTAAAATTTTATTGTGTTTGTCTGTGTGTTTGTGCATAATTCAAAAGGGAAGGAGAGAGGCAGTGAGAGTGAGGAATATTTACTTTATGATTTAAAATACAAACAACAAAATTTATTTTATATGAAAAGAAAAAAGTGATTATTTCAAGCAGCAGTCAATTTTGTTTTTCAATAAATTACAGAGAAAAAAGAGACCATCATTATATTTTAAACTTATTAATCTAATTATTTTAAGGATCAATGTTTTTAAGAAAGAAGAGACAATCATTTATTTTAAACGCTCTTGAATTACTATAAAGGTGTATCATATATGGCATTGAAAAGTTTGACATTGCTCCATTATTTCAATCTAAGGAATATCAACAAAACATGATTAAGAATTTTATCAATAACCTATTTCCATTCAGCTAATACATGAACATCTTTTAATGGGAGGAATGGGAAGGCAAATATGGTTCTCCTATCAAATCATTTCAATAAAAGAAGCCAAATGCACATTCTTTAGCCATATTACAAGCATAAAGTTAATTTTTTTTAATTTTTACAACTATTTTTTATATGCTAATAAATCATAATTGATTTTTACGGAACAGTACATTAAATTAATTTTTAACAGTTAATTTTTCTTTCATATATTAATATAGAAAAAATAATTAACTCCACAGCCTAAACACCATGACGATAAAAATAATCTAATTCCTCCCTCGTTCATTTCTCAGTCGACTGAAACAACATTTACACCATACCCTAATTTTCAGTCTTGGTAACAAAAATTGAACTCGAATTTATTTATTTGAGACACCCAAATTTATCAAAATAACTTCTTTCATGTGATTTGCAGGAAATGTTGAAAGTCTGAGCAAATTCAGAGCGCTGTGTACCACAAATTTTGGTCTCCCCGCAATTTTACACACAAAAAATCTTGAAATTTGATAGATATTGCCTTTCAGCATGACAAGCTGGTTTATCGTGATAGCTTCCCATTAGTAATGTCCGACAAATGGGAAAATATTGAGGCGCTTATCACACTAATTTCAATTGTGTTTGGAGATCAGAGTGATGTTTTCATTCGTCTTCGTCTTCATCTTCCTGTTTGTCTTTGTCTTGATATTTTTTTAAGGGATTGGGAACCATTAAATTATATCGTATTTTCGTTCAGTAAGGGGAATTTTTTAAATGTAGATTAGGATATTTAAGTTAGAGTTAATATTATTATTATTTTATTGAAAATATGTAAATTACATAAAGAATTTAATGTTTATGAGAGCATTTAAAAAAAGGGACTGTTGGCAACATTAAAAACACGAATAATATAGTATTAGAGTTAATATTATTAAGTGTATTCTATTAAAAAAATTCTTTGCATCTTAATAAATGATATATTAAAAAACTTTTTTCACTAATTTAATTTTAAATATTATGGTGTTCAAGGTATTCATAACATGGAACATAAAATTTTGTTAAATGATAAAGTGGAGGTATGGGGACTGAATCTTTATATTCTAGATTATGTGTGAGCTCACTAATCCTTGTGTGTGTGTGTTTATTTATTATAATATACCACTTTTATTTAAATTGCCACCTTTCATGGTATGATTTTACCTTTGGGGCTTTGTCCAGTGTTTGGTACTGGATTTTGAAAAATTGGATGAGGATCCATTAACCCTCATTACCTATTAAAAAAAGTTATATAAATTTAAAGGAAAACTATTTAAAAGTATGGTTTAGATATTTAATTTCTTTAATTATTTTTCTTAGAATTGTAATGCCCAATTGTTTTTGACTCAAAATCCAAGTAAAAAGAGATAATTTTTTTTGTTTTGTTTTATTTTTGTTTTTTAATGTTTATTCCTTTATTGATGTCATTCTTTCAAAATTGCAAAAATATGTTATGCAAAACAAATTTAATGATTTATTTTTCAATAACAAATTTCTTCAAGGAAATGAAATACAAGAATCTTTAGGCGAGAGTCCAGTTCACCTATGTTTTTGAAATCATTACTCTAATACATTTTTTAAGTGAGAGGAGAAATATAATGTGCAAAAACTAAGGTCAATTTAATTATATTTTCTTGATTTAATAGTTTAAGAAGATATTCAAATATTTATTTTGAGTCAACACATATAAGTGATATAAGAGTGAATCAAGACAATAATTACTATAAAATAGGATTACACCCTAAGGCTTACCAAGGGAGAATCCATTCTAAACACTAAAATTAATATAATTTTATGGGCACATAAAATAAAGAGTTTTTTAATATAATAATCTTCATATCAAAGCAACGAACATCAAATACATTTAATCTTAATATATAAGTATTATCAATAAGACAAACATATATTAATAACAAGTTTTATTTTATTATTATTATAGATATAGTTAACTTAATAATTGTGCATTAAACTAATTTGAGGGATGATGACGAGACACCCCTAATCTAGCCTATGAATTAGGCTCAATGCCCTCACAACTTGGGTAGCTTACATATCTACTCTTTAGAATCAATCTGTTATAGTTATCCTTAAACTTCTGATGGGTCTCCTCTACAAGACTTGATCACTGAGAAGGACTGACACTCTAAACCAACGAGAAAAAATCTAATACAAATCACACAAGCTTCTATAAGCTCCAAACTTAAAAATAAAGATAAAAAAACACACTCCACAATTTACTATTGTAAAATAACTTGAAAACTCATGTTGTGCTTGCTTACCCAAAAAAACTAATACACAAGAATACAAATTAGGATAAAAATCAATGACAAAGGAACCCACATTCATTTGACCCATAAAAGTTTACCTTAAATTGCTTGTAGAAACTCTATCTCCAGAGTGTGTTTTCAATGATGGATGAACATAAAGTTCACTTATAAAGGTAAAATGAGGGTCACTACCCAACATATAACTATAGTCACAAAAGTTATATAACAGAACATTCAACAAAATTAATAATTACATTGATACAAATGTACAAGGAATAACTCCCTAAGAATCCACATTATAAGTAAGCATTCTAAGAGTTCAGTGTTGATTCCCAATTTAAAATATAACTCAACCAGTTATTTATTTCTGCCCATCCTAGGGAAGCATTCTAAGGATTAGTTATCTATGGCCGCACTGACTCTTTGAGATGTATACATATATGTGATGATCACATTCATACATAGAATCATGGCTGATTTTAATTCAATAATTACCAAAACAAGCGTTGGTTAGAATTTGAATATATTTGACCTTCATAATTTTGTCTACAACTAAGAAGTATTAAAACATATAAGAAGTATCCAAACATATGGGAAAACGTGTCTAGACTTCTATTTAGTTAGATAATATGTTTAACCAATGGCACATTCAACTATTCATTATAGGAACTAACATTTAGAGTTATGAAATAAACTAAGAACAATACTAAGTTCATCATCTAAATCAAAACACAACATTAGATTGAGTGAATAAAGGAGAAAAGTAATTAACTTCACCTAACAAATGAATATCTTCTTTGTTGATGTGGATTTCATCATTGCAATGGATAGATTGTGGTTGTTCAAAGATTCATGTAATATTCTGGTCAGGTGCACTTGTGTTTGATTGTAGGATCAAAAAAAATTCTGATTAGGATTTAATATAATTCACAATTTTAACAAATTTTAAAAGAAGATCCAATGAATTAATGAAGAATGGATTTATATAATTTCAAATAGACGTATGGACAATTGATATTATGTGATCAAATTGGAAAATTCAAATTTGAATGAGATTAAATAAATTAGTTAATTGATTTGTTTCAATTTATTGATAGAGTTAATTAATTAGTTGTCATTTGGAGACATAGTTAACTAATTTATTTCCATTCATTTGACATGATTAACCAGTTTTTTCATTTTATGAAGAAGCAACGAAGGATTTAATTGATTTGTTTCTTTGAGAAGAAATATTTAAATAATTGATAGAGACTAGATTAGATGAGTTTCCATTTCAATCAGACAATTAATTGAATGATGACATGGAGTGGAGCATGGGTGAAAATAATTAGCAATTTTTTGTTTATTTTATTAATTAATTGTATGCATGGATTTAATTAGGTTTTTATAATTAATAAATAATGATTAATTAATTAATTATGGGGTGATGTTAATAGAATTAAATTAGGTCATGGTGTAATTAATTGATTAATATGGTGTTAGTGTGAGTTAGCTAGGAATGTATTTATTATAGGATTAAGGTGAATTAGTTAATGATGGATTGGATGACAATGATGAAATAATGGTGGTGGAATTAGGGTGTCTATATTTGCATCTCTTTAAAATGACATTGTGACTATAAAAAACAATTACTTTCCAAAAAATGAGAAAAAGAAGGAGAAAGGTGAGTACATGAGTAGTCCCTTAATAGCATGATGGTTATGTTGATGTGCCATCAAAAGGACATGTGAATATGAAATACATGTTGTCTCTCAAATGGAGGAGGGATTGAGATGGATGAATTAATATTAAAATGAGAGGTAGAATGAATGCTAATTATGGGAAACTAGTTAGAATGAATTTTTTGGAAATCAATGTTCATGAAAGTTGACGATGTGATGATTAAGGTTGCTAATATTACATTAAATTCCAAAAAAATAACAAGTTAGTATTTTCTATAGAATATGACATGATGGAGCATGGTATGGAAACCCATCATGACATTATTATAATATGTTTTAGGATTGACACAGACATAACAAACAATAAAAACACACAAACAATGAATAACTAGCAATTAACAAAAATACACAAACATAGTTTTCATTTTGTCCCTTATCAAGTTATAACCAATGTTTGGTTATCAATGATAATTATAATGTTGATTTTCAGTAAGAAAGGATGTGTACAAATGGGTTGGGTTGAGAATGTTATATCCTGGTAAATTTGTAATAATTTGTTTAAAGTTGAACAAAGATTATAAAAGGACAAAAGATAAGACAATTTTTCTTTCTTTCTTTCTTTCTTTCTTTCTTTTAGATTTTTGGATTTTTAGGTTTTTGACCAATCAAGAGGGTACTAGCAGAGGTAAAACTAATTTTATCATCAAGGATGGAAGTGGTAGTGAATGGAATGGTTAAGGATTCAGGGTGAAATCTTCAAGGACCATGTTGCATATGGACCATGTGCCCCATCTTCCACATGCCATTCTGATATTTCACTACAATATTCTCTAAAAAATATCCAATATACCAAGATATTTCCAAAACATTTATCAAGACCCAATCCATGTCCTTATTAAGGTCAAAAGTGGGAAGAATGGTGAGCATGATGCTAAGGATGGTTTAGGACGGCTAGGATTGCATTGGGTGGGTGTTCCCCCAAATTTACGGTACTTGTAGACAACATATTTACACATGATGCTAGAAATCAATTTTCATCATGAAACTTTTCTAGGAAACCATAAGAATGGTTTTCAACTTTAGATGATCTCTCTCTCTCTCTCTCTCTATATATATATATATATATATATATGAATATGTATATATGTGTGTGTGTGTACACACACACACACACACACATCTGTGTGTATGTGTATGTGTATGTGTATGTGTATGTGTATGTGTATATGTATGTGTGTGTGTACACACACACACACACATACACATACACATACACACACACACATAGACATAAACATACACATACACACAGATGTGTGTGTGTGTACACACACACACACACACACATCTGTGTGTATGTGTATGTCTATATGTATGTGTGTGTGTACACACACACACACACATACGCGCGCGCACACACACACACACACACACACACACACACACACACACACACACACACACACACACACAGACATAAACATACACATACACACAGATGTGTGTGTGTGTGTGTACACACACACACACACACACACACACACACACACACACACACACATCTGTGTGTATGTGTATGTTTATGTCTATGTGTGTGTGTGTATGTGTATGTGTACACACACACACACACACACACACACACACACACACACACACACACACACACACACACAGAGAGAGAGAGAGAGAGAGAGAGAGAGAGAGAGAGAGAGAGAGAGAGAGAGAGAGAGAGAGAGATGTTTCCATCTCTCTCTCTCTCTATATATATATGTGTGTGTGTGTGTGTGTGTGTGTGTGTGTGTGTGTGTGTGTGTGTGTGTGTACATACATACATACATACATACATACATACATACATACATACATACATACATACATACATACATACATACATACATACATACATACATACATATATATATATATATATATATATATATATATATATATATATATATATATATATATATATATATATATATATATATATCTCCACACACACACACACACACATAAATACACATACACATACACATACACATACACGTACACATACACATACACATACACATAGATGTGTGTGTGTGTGTGTGTGTATACACATACATGCATAATCTATGTCTTTAGTAGTTCAGTAGTATCATGTCTTGAGTAGTTTCTTGGTTAGGACCAGTCCACTAGTTTACACTCCATGGATTTTATTGTGAACTTTCTTGATTATTAAATTATTTTCTTCCAAATTTAAATATCTTAACAGGGTACCACCATATCCCCTAAGATAAGTGGTGTTTCTAAGGAGGGTAAAGTAGAATAAATTTTAGATGAAGGATTTTCATTGATGACATGAAAAATTTGAAGATATGGTGTGGCTATAGAGGTAATTGTAAATATTATGATACAAATGAGAATAGGGATCAACAATCTCACATACCATTTTATCATATGACCATGCAAAGACATCTAAAAATTATGTTAGGAGGGTGATGAAAGTCTCTTGTTTAGCAGGATTTAGAGTAGTTGAAATTTTAACAATTTTAGCATTCTCCTTTGTTACAATTTTAACACTACTATTTTCCTTGAAAAGTGATTTAGAGTCATCATATAATTATGTTGGTGTAGGGGGAAGGTTGAGTTTCTCATCTATTAGTGCCTTATAGAGGATTTCAATAATAGCTTCATCTTTATTTTATTGATTTTTTCAGCAGTCCAATAATGCCTCAAAGAGGTTTTCACTAGGAGGATTCAATTTTTTTTCTTATTTTTAATTTTTTGATTTATTATGACTAAGGAACTCATCTTACTCCCTAAAATATGTTGATATATCTAAATTTATTTCAAAGTCTTTTTTGTGATCCTTTGGTGGGATGCCATCTCTAAGTCTCTTGAAATTTGTAATTGCTTCATCATTTTGAAATATTTCAATGGGTATGTGATTTTTTTAGTCCTAATTGATAAACTCAAGGTATTAAATGTCAAGGTTTATTATTAAGACAATAGTGTCATTGAAAATATTAGTGGTGGAAATATTTTCTTAAAGTATACGTGAGGAACTTGTTTCATTCTTGAAATTAATTTCCTCAAAGATTATATAGTTAGAATTAACATCTTCATATTGATCACCAAGGGGTTTGTACACAATATCACAAAATTATTGATTTACATGCATCTATATGGTTTCTTAGAATCAATGTTCATGAAAGCTTGATCTTTGTATTTTGTAATTAATGATTTAACATAATTTTTTTCTATAGGTTACTTGTCACTTTGGAAAAAAAATATGATAGATTGTCATCATATATCCAAGAGTCATTAGAGCTTTCAATCATCTCATTTACAAGAAACCATGATTTGACGAAAGATATTAGACCAAATTGATAGTATGCGAATTTTTTCTTATTCATATTAGACCTAACATGCCTTTGATGAAAAATGGGGATTTTATCCACATAAAATTAATCTTGGGTTGAAATTTTAAAAACTAATTTAAATTGGAGTTTGTACCTTGAAACCAAAGTTACATTTATTGAAAATTCCATCTATCTTTACAAAACATTAAATAAATTTCTTATCCAAAGGGTTAAATCAACAACTTTTAATAAGCCAAGGTAAACGATATTAAAACTATTTAATGAAGTAATTCGCAATTTTTATCAATTAATTTAAAAAGCCGAAAAGAGAAGTTATGTACTTTTAAATTAAACTATTAAAGTAATAACCTTTTTTTAAAGTTTTCTACTTGATGCAAGTTGTGGTGGAATAAATTTCCATCGATGGATAAGTTATGGTGGAATAGATGTCCACTAACGGATCAAACTAATTTCCATCATTAGTTATATGTTTTGAAAAAGTATCTCATGTCTTTTTTTTAATGAAATTTAATTTTATTGTATATATATATATATATATATATATATATATATATATATATATATATATATATATATATATATATAAATATAAAACATGATGAGTATATACATTTATAGTTATGTATTAGTAAATAAATATACATATCAAATTGATAATAATTATTGGTATTATTTTAATGGAATGTTTATTTTATTTTATTTTAAATTATTTTTATATAAATGAAAAATAATAAATTGTGAGTGTCACATAAACCATGGTCGGGATGTGGTTAGGTTATAACCTCCCAACAATAACTTGAGATATGATAGTGATGGAAATTTTTTTCCAACTGAGTTATATTTAATATAAAGTTGAGGTGTGCTTAACTAACCTGATCCCTTCCTCCTTTTCTCAATGTGAGAGGGTTAGGGTTGACTCAATCACTACCCTTAAAATTTATTATTAATAAATTTTTATCCAAAAAAAACATCTTTATTATTATTATTATTATTATTATTATTATTATTATTATTATTATTATTATTATTATTATTATTATTATTATTATTATTAATCAATTTATTAATTTTTTAAAATAAACAATCTCATATATATAACAATTTTTCCATTTATATATGTATTGTTTAATTTTTGAAGTAAACAATTTTTAAATTTTAATATTTTATTATGTGTTTGTTTGTATATAATTCAAAAGGGAAAGAGAGAGGTAGTGAGAGTGAGGTGTATTCACTTTATGATTTAAAATACAAACAACAAAGAAATTTTTGTATGAAAGGAAGAAAGATATTATTTCAAAAATCACTTAATTTTGTTTTCCAAAAAATTACAATGAAAAAAGAGGACCATCATTATATTTTAAACTTATTAATATAATTATTATAAGAGTCATTTTTTTTTTCTTTTAACAAATTATAAATAAAGAAGAGACAATCACTTTATTTTAAACACTTTCCAGTTACTATAAGGGTGTAATTCTTATAAGGGTGTATCATATATGGAATTGAAAAATTTGACATTGCTCCACTATTTCATTCTAAGAGATATTAACAAAACATGATTAAGAATTTTAGCAATAACCTATTTCTATTTAGTTAATACACGAACATCTTGTAATGGAAGGAATGGGAAGGTATATACGGTTCTCCTATCAAATCACTTCAATAAAAACAGTCAAATGCACATTTTTTAGTCATATTACAATAACAAGGTTTTTTTTTTTTTTTTTTTTAAATTTAAATTTTTAGAATTATTTATTCAATCATTTACAAAGAGAGATATTTTAAACAAACAATCAAGACATTAAACTAACTTTTCATTTTTCACTATTTGATTGAGAATACTAACTCCTCTTACACAAGATGTGCTAAATAATTCCTCTCTCTTCTTCTCCATTTGAAAGGCAACAACATGTCTTCAAGTCTTTAAGAGACCTAAATCCAAACTTTCAATGGTCAGCCAATAACCAAAATGAGCCATTGGTAGGAGTTTAAATAGAAATTTCTCCCACTAAACTTCACTTACTTTCATTAACAGAAGGGACTACCCTCCTTACAAGGGTCAATTTTTTGTCATAAAATGGCCTATACCTTTATTAGAAATTCATATCTATTATGTTTGTAAGTAATCCTCTCTTATACTTTACTTTCAATGGTTAACAACTCATCTAATAAGCCCATACCTTTCTTGCATACTTATTAATTTCTTGAAAGCAACATGTGGCTTTTTGACTTTCTAGCAAGCCTACTTGATAGAGCTCATAATGTTTATATAAGGCCTATGACATTTTTAAATTTTCATTTTAAAATAATGATAATTTTATTAATATAAAATATATATTTAAGATATGCAATTTTAAATCTTAATTTAGTCTCTTTAAAATTAATAATAAAAGTTTAACTATTATTATATGAAAGGAAGAATGAATTCAAATTCATATACAATTATGAGTCATCACATTTTAAATAAACAAAAAAGAAGTTTCATATGAAAGATATTACATTCTATGCCTATTATAAAAACATTATCCTTAATACATCAATTTAATATTTAGTACTGAAAATAAAACACACTTCCAAAATATACCTTAAATTGCTAATAAATATAACTCAAACAAACACAATTATATATATATATATATATATATATATATATATATATATATATCCTTTAACCTCTAAGAAAGAAACATAGTGTCATTTAAAAATTTAATTAGTTTAATATCTTTTTAAAACTTTAAAATTTTCTCAAAAATTTTAAACAAGAATTCAAACACCATATAAAATATTTATTTTAAACAATTTAACAAGAATTTTTTATAGTGAAAATTTTAAATTCTTTTTTTAACATCACTTTCATTATTAAATATTTAAATTTATTTTTAAAAATAAAATTTTATATTTATTCCATAATTTCTAAACCAAGAAATTAATACCAAAAAAAAAAATTGATGCCAAAAAGAGTACTCTTTATTTACAATTCCAAAACTTTAGTGTTAATTTCAAACAGCATGCAATTCATGTATTACCTCAAATATCTAGGGAAGAATATTTATAGATGCTAAATGTAGAAAAACATATATTGTAATATATAGTGATTTAAGATTTTATTTGACAATTAGTTTATTAGTCAATATAATATTATTGTCAAATTTAAATTATATAAAAATAAAACTTAAAAATAATTTTATATATTTTAATTTTATTTATTTTCAAATTAAAATATAATAAAATATATAATTTATAAATAAAATTAATATAATTAAATTAAAAATTAAGATTTATTTAAATTTATAATACTAAAAAAAATTGAATCATCAAAATTTATTATTAAAAAATATTTTTTTAATAGAAATAAAATTTTTACCCAATATTAAATTAAATTAATTGTTTAAATTGAATTTATTTTTTATATACTAATAAATCATAACTAATTTTTAAGAAAAAATACATTAAATAAATTTTGAACACTTAATTTTTCTATTATATATTAATATAATAAAGAAAATTCACTCCACAGCGTAAACAGCATGCCAATAAAAATATTCTAATTCATTTCTCAGTCGACTGAAATAGCATTCACACCATAACCTAATTTTCAGTCTTGGTAACAAATCTTTACCAAATTGGAAATTATGGGCAGATGAATATCATAAGTTATAATCACTTCTTTCATGTGAGTACACACACACATATCTGTGTGTATGTGTATGTGTATGTGTATGTCTATGTATGTGTGTCTGTATATATAATGTTGTTTTAGTTCTAGAGATACAAGCTGAAACCTAAGCTCCTTTTATCAAGATATATTTATGGAAATTAAGTGTTATTATGTTTTGAGAAGGATCTAAGTATAAGGAGTATAATTAAAAGGAGTTAGCAAGCTAAGAGATAGATCTTTTCTACAAGGGTGGATAGGATGAAGACAATTGAAATTTCATGTCAAATAGAAAAAACTAAATCCAAGAGAATAGTTCAACCAAGTTTTAGAGTAACAACGAGCACAAGATTAAAGGAGATTGCTAGATCTAAATCCACATATTCATATAGTTGTTACTACTAATCAATTATATGTTAGTCAGGGGTGAGTTGAAGTCTTGCTAACTTCTAGTTTATTTTGTGGCTTGGTGGTTTGTTGGACCCAAATCTAGTTGTGAATTTTATTGTTCTTAATTGATTCTATTTTATATTTTGTACAAATTTTTAGTCTATTTTCTATTTTAGTTGATGGCTGACTAATATCTTCCTTGTTGGGCTCATTTTTATTTTAGTTTACTATTAGAGTTGAAGGAGATCCTCTCAAAAACCTCTTCTTTCCCTGGTATAAATATGTATTTATATATGTATGTATGTGTGTATGTGTATATATATGTATGTATGTATGTATATGGTCATACTTTTAGATAGTCTTCTTCCTAAATAAAATTAACCCAACTCAACAGACCTTACAATTCCTATTAATTTATTCATAATAAAAAATTAATATAAAAGTATAATATAATTTTAATAATTTTGAGAGTATTTTTTTAGTTTTTATGCAACAAATGTAAAAAAATTAATATATATGATCCTTTTTCGCATATTTTAATTAATAAATATAAATATTAATACAAATCACTCTTTTATATATTATTAAAAAATAAGGATATTGTTATAATGAATGGGGAATGCCTCCCCTTCAGATAGGCTATGAAGTTGTCATAAATCATTTTTTTCAGATTTGACTAGCTAGAATTTGAGGATTACCAATTTAATAAAGTTTGCCACTCTTGTAAAGAAAATAGCATTATTAGTCCCAAGGACTACTTCAGTCTTCAGTCATGGTTAACTGTCTATTAATTTGTTTCATATCTGCCAATCAATTTTTTTGATATTCACTGTATAATACACGAAAGTTATTTTTGAGAAGCTGCATTTCTGTTAAGCGATCCAATATAATTTTATTAATCCTGCAAATCAACTGGCCCAGATTTTTTTTATGTTATTGTGGGGATCTCATGTATCAAGGCAATTAGACTGTCACATACTATCACACCGTTAGTTTAGGTAATCAGACCATTCAAGCGCAGCTGTAAATTTTTTAATGAGCGTGTCCCAGGGTTCGATGCCTAGGAAAGGCAGTGGTGCATTGGGTATGCATTGTTGCTTAGACACAAGTATTGTTCGAGCTTCTATAAGGCAGACAGTTTTTTATCAGAAGCCCCTTGCATTATTTGCAGTGCCCAAGGTTATTCTGCCTCATGAAATGTTTGGTCGTCTATCTCCTGTCTAGTCTCCCTCTCCGAAGGTACGGACTTCAGATTAGGGTTTCAAATTTATAATTGTATTTCATACCCAACAATGGCAGTCATGTATTCATCTTTCATATCCTAGATTCTAATATTACATTTCATATTAACCAGAGGAATTATACTCTGTTGGGCAGGTACTTATTCCATTGATTTTTTTTTAATGTTCGGATTTGAACCTGGGGGCTCTGTCATGCAATGACAATGGCTAGAACAGGTGACACATTTACTAACAAGAATAGAATGCAGCCCAAATTTACCAGATGGAAATCACTAATAAAGTTTTTATGTTTAGGACTCCAAGCTGTTACTCATGATTTAGTAGTTTGCTCTGTAAATTTCTCAAGCTCTACCATAAATTATGGTCTCATGGACCTTTATTTTGATAGTTTTAAATCTTTGTTTGAGATTTAATGTTTTCTGGTAATGAAGAAGGTTTGTGATTTGTGGGTTACAGGGTGCAGGGCTTGCAGCGTTAGGGCTTATAGAAACATCGTACTTGACTTATATGAAAGCGATAGGCAGCGATGTGTATTGGCCCATGGAAGGTGGAAGTTGTGGAGATGTCCTAAATAGTAGATATGCCTCTATTTTTGGTATGTTTTTATTTCCAAGCAATATTTTATGGGCTATTTCTGGTTAAAATTTCAATTTTCGAATGTTAGACCGATTAATCTGAATAAATCAATGTTACAACAACTAAATTTCATTAAATTTAGAATTCAATTAATTGTTGTCCTAAAACTTATATATATTTCATTTGTGGAACCTGACATCAATTTCTATATATATTTTTTGAGATTTTAATGTATGTGATTGTTTTTTAAGTTACAATCAAAAGTTTGCTTCCTAATACCTACAGACATCGTCATTGCATTTCGCAACAAATAATATATATGTTTAAATTCATTTATGTGGGTCTCTTTGGAACATGCGTAAAATATTAATTGTTTATTACTTCTGGGGGCAGTGCGCTAGTAGACCAAAGGGCATGGTGGTGCTTGGATAGGGAAACCCAACTCAACAGAATTTGATTCTATGCCATTGGCAGCTGTTTCTCCTCCTTTAAGCCCATGCAGTCCTTCTCCAACCATGGAGATCCATGTATGGTTATGCTTTCAATTTGGGCATAATGTTTTCAGCAAGTGTTTTGGATATTAAATCTTAAAGATTGGGTGTTTCAGGGTTAGTTGGTGTTACTTTTGCATAATTGAGAATTGTCATGCAGAAGCATCACAAATTGCACTCTAAAATGTCCACCGTAGCAACCCACTGTAAGAAAATTATACAGCTAAACCCCAATCTAGCACAACAAACTTTTAGAAATTCATCCTTACAAATCAAATATAATAGAAACGACATCTTTTGCTTTAATTTTTATGCTGATGGACAAAATTTAAAGGCCGACAGCGTTCATTCAATGGTGGCCAAGTCCCTCCAAATTTGGGTAAATGGAGTTAGAGCAACTTTTGCTCCTATCAATGAAAATGATCTCGCTTGGTTCATAGGACAGAAGGCAAATCCTTGAGCTCCTAAATGCTGAAAATTTTGGAAATGGTTTTGAAAATTCTGGAAATGGTTTTTGGCACCTCACATATAGATCTTATAGATGTTGTAATATGCATGTATTATCTTATTGTCTCTCTGTTAATTTTGTGCACCCTAGTTCAAATTTGCATTTTTACTTCAATTGCTTACTTTTTTCCTTCTTATTTTCCAGCTTTCCAAGGACTACAAGGCATGGGCTTCTGGTGACACATCTCAAGGGCCTCTTATAAAATTATTTTGGGTCAAGGAGAATAAAATTAAAGATGGCCATTACTTTTGGGTGTTATTTTTACCTGTAAATTTATTTTAATAGTTTTTATTTACAAATATTGTTGTTTCTTAGTAAAAATTTAGAAACTGTGATAATATCTTTTTTATTTCATGTCATTTCATTTTGGGAGTGGATATTTTCTTGGTTAGTTATGAGAATTTAGTATTTTACAATTATTATGTAAAAAATTTGGAAAGGTTTTCATCTATTATGTTTTCTAATTGTGTTGTTACTAATACCATAGCCAAAACCAATGGGCTTGCATAGATTGCCGATAGAATTTTAAAGTGGTATGATAAAAGTACTTGAGCATTTGTTAATGGTTCATAAACAATTGAAAGGTACCTTTAGTTTCTTGTTGTTATTTATTTGTTGGGTTTTTTGTGTTTGTATAGATGGAAAAGATATAATGACTTCAAGTTTACTTGGTGCCTCTTCCATTTAATTTTTACAAGTTTTTTCTTCAAATTATTGATTTTATTGATAATTATATTTTATAGACAAATTATATTATTCAAACATTTGGTAACACAAAAATAATCAACTGCCTTAATCATCATATACCTATCATAACTTGCCCCACAGGTACTTAGACACTTCATACCCCTTTTTATATTATAAGATGAAAACATTAACACAATTAAGAAAGATCATTTATTTTTTACATGACAATTTTATTATCTAAATTCTTTAATTGCATTTACATTAGAAACATTAACCGTTATAAGAACTCTATCATGTTAGTAATGAAATAAAATCATAGGATATTAAATTAAAGTATATTTATATATTTTGTAATAAAATAAAATATTAATATTATATAGTATATTTATAATAAAATAAAATTTAAATATTATATAATGTTTTGAGAATGATATATTTTTAGAATTTTTTATATTTATTAATTTTTTATATTAGTTTAATATGTTTAATATTATTCATTTTTATTCAGCGATTCAATTTACCACTTCCATCCAATTGGACCACCAATATCATTTATAATATGTCTAAATTTTATAATAATTTTTTTTTTAATAAAAATTTCTTCTATTTAAAGATAAAAATGATGGTTGACCTTACCTCTAATCAATAACAATTATTTATTCACCACCACTAAGTGGCCCAAGCCACCACCTCCACTCAATCAAGCCACCACACATCATTTATAATATGTCTAAAATCTATAAAAAAGTCTCTTTATTTCTCTCATTCAAATAATAAATTTGATGGCTGACCTTACTTGTCATGAAATATTTTGATGATGATTATTTATTCAATATTGTCATTTAATTATTATAATTTTTGGCTATCTTCTTTAAATTTTACTTTGCATCTAATACAATCTCGTAAAAATATTGATTGTATTTTAGAGATAAAATATATTGGAGTCTATCATTTTCACTCTTGATGTAAATTCTACCTTAAGTAGCTGTGTTAACAATGTGTTATTTATTATGTACACACAATTATTAAATAAAAAATCAATGTAGTAGTTATCCTCACATGTGTGAAAAGTATTAGGTATAATTTGGGTAATGATCCCAATTTTTACTCCACCAATAATAATATCTCGCTCTCATCTTAATTTTTTTATATAACAACCTTTTGTGTTTTTTTGGAAAGAAATAAAGCATATAATCATCACCTAAACTAGTGGACATGTAGTATTTTAGAAAGTCTTGTTACAATGCAACAATTGTTGGTTGTACACTTATATTGTATATTACACATACTTAATATAGTATATCTTTATTGGTGAATCCCCCTTTTTTTTTAATACTTTATGTTGATGGTGTCTATGGTGGAGATCTATGGGTATGTTTTCAATTCAAATATGGTACTAGAGTGAACTTTCCTAAGAAGATCAATGACATTGTTTGAGAGGAAATCCATATCACTCTCAAAGCTTGATTGTTAGGAAGATCAAAAGGAAAAAAAGAGTAGAGGAGGAACCTCAAGCACTCCAAATATTCAATGCTTGGCAAGCTTCAAGTGGCAAAGATAATTTTCTCTCTCTAAAATCAAATTCAATGAGAATTTCATCGCATGTCCTAACTCTTTTATCTAGATATAGTTCATTCCTTTGATTAGATTCATGCGCTAGTTACATATCCATGTATATGGAGGAGTTCCATGGAAGATATTTTTAGCTATTTTTTTTTTGAGTGTTTCTTGAGAATTAGACATTCCCATTATATTTAGGATGCCATAGAAAGTTAGTTTTGAATTTTGATTCACCTAAATTTAACACTGTGAGTTCATTTTTGAAGCCATGTAGATCACATTTCACGTAGATCTAGAGAATTTGTAGGGGTAAGAATGAACCTATAGGATGAGATGGAAATGACATTTTAAGTACATCTAGCATGTTTTTAGGACCAAATTGAGATTTTTTAGTACATCATGATGAGTTGTTAGCTATTATGTTTGACTAAAAAATTTGATTTGGGCCCATCTAGAGGTTTTTTTTCAACTTGCATTTTTTATTAATGTGTTTAATTGAGCACTCTTAGTTCAAGATTTTTAATGCTTTTTATGCACACAGGTACCACATTTACACTTTTGAAACTATTAAGTTGCTTTGTCTTCACTGACAAATAAACATTAAGTAGAGGGGAAGGGGCGACGGGAGAGGAGGTCTTGTGTATTAATAATGCTTCCTTGATTTTTAGAGCACAATATGTAGGTCTAGTGATTATTCCTATTAGATGGATAGGTTGGTTTTTTCTTGGAGGAGATCCATATAACTTCATTTATAATCATTTAACTATGCATTATGTTTAGATGAAACATATACTAATAGTCACTCTTGTTCATGCAACTAGATTCATGGAAACTATTATTAATTCATTTCATTAAAGGCTTCATAAGATTCAACAAAAAATTACTTCAATAGCTTGATTGCTATTTTTTATCTTTCATTATATATGGGTGCCTCACCAATCCTAGTTGTTGAGACCCATACTTATGAGCAAAAGACTTATTATTTTTTAACACATCACCTAAGTTGACCTTACACTTGAATTAAAGTCTACATTAAGTAAATGTGCTACAAAGGTATAATTTATTATGTGTATAATATTATTATATACACAATTATTGTGGTAGTTATCTTCACGTGCGATAAGGGTTGGGTGTAGCTTGATGAATGATTATACTTTTTACTTCATCAATAATAATCTCTCACTTACATCTTACTTTTCCTATGTAAGAACCTTTTGTATTTTTATAAAAAACAATGGACCTTCGAGTCGTATTCAGAGTTAGTGGAGATGTAATCTCTTAGAGAGTCATGTTATAGTGCAACCACTACTAGTTGCATACATATATTGTATATTACACATAGTTAATACAATATATTTTTATTGGTGAATCTCTATATTTTCTAAATACTTTATGTGATGGTGTTTATGTTGGATATTCATGGGATATGTTGTCATTTCTAATTAAAAAAACATAAATACAACCATACAACCATTAAATTTAGTTTTTGGTCTCATTTATTCTATAAAATATATATATACCGATAGTTAATCATTTCATAATTTAACCATGTGAAAGAGTGATTTGAAAAAATCTCCCAATCATAAATAAAATAGTTAATAATGATATAGATTAATAAACATCTAATTCTTTATGTATAAACTTAAAACCAATATATCATATCCTTTCTCCCTAGAAAACAACAAACAATAATAAATAAGAAAAGGAAGATATTAAAAAAAATAAAAATTAATAATAAATAAAAGAAAAAAAAAACCTAAAACCCTTTCTAAATCTTAAATATTATCAAAAGACATCAATCATAGTCATATAAATTAAGGTTAAGAGCTAAAACCTTATAATGTTGTTAAATTAAATGATCTGCCATATTGAAACCATGCAAATACCTTCATTCGTCATGATTAAAAAAAGACTGCACTTTTTGTCCACCTTTAAGTCACCAAAATCTCACCCGCATTCCATTAAAACCTCTACTTTCCCCGAATCATTTAAACTAAAGAAACCTCCACTAAAAACTCAATTTTAAATTTGTTTTTGCACAATCAAAGAACATATAGTAGCACCCAAAAATTAAAAAATAAAACAAACAAATTTCTAATTTATAGGTTTATCACTATATTTTATAGTAATTTTAAGTTAAAATTGTAGGTGGTGTTGGATTTTGAAACCCTAAAAATATGATATTCACAAATTATTTCATGGTGTAATCATAGATATTTTTGGATTTGTCTCAAAAACATATACAAATTAAATCACATAAATAAATTTTGAATGAATCATTTGATAATGAGTTTTGTAGGATGTAAAATGACAACCTAAACTTAAAGAAAATCTATTTTATCATTTTAAAAAATTCCAATAAATCTTTAAGTGCAGTTAATTAAATTGACACACTATTGAACAAGTAAATGCTTCTCTCAACATTTAAAAATAAACTCTAATGTCATGAGATTCAATTTATATGTCATGAAAATCACTTACAAATTTAAAGGATCAATTATTTTCCCAACTCAAATCTATGCTTAAAAAGGTACTCAAATTAAAAGAGTTGATTTTTTTCTTAACCCTACTTAAATCCTCTACAAGTAAACTTGGAAGAATACAAAACCTATTTATTTTTAACATTGAAAAAAAATAAAAATAATTATTATGAAAAAAATCATACAATCTTTATAATTATATTTTTTTAATTAATATATTTATAGACAAATATTTTCTATTTTTATTTTCAAACATTGTATCAATTTTTTAAGTTTTTGTTTTTACGATCCAAATTCATAACCTTCAGTATATGCTTTGCCTTATAATGTAATTAGAAACATTAACTATTATCCCTACTCTTATCACGTTAGTAATGAAATAAAATCATACAATGTTAAATCAAAATATAGTTTTTAATTATAAGATAAAAATAAAATCCATTAAAACTAAATCAAAACCATCCGTAAAAGTAAATTACATGAAAATCATTGTAAATCAAAACCATCATCACTAATCCATTTGTGTTTTTATATAAATGAATCACGTGCTTTGTTTGATTTGGATTATTTCATAGCTTGTTAGAAAAATAGTTATACATTAGTAATGAAATAAAATCATTATTATTATTATTATTAATAATAATAATAATGATGGATATGTTAGTCCTTAAAAATATAAGTGTATATAATATAAAAATTAAATTAAATTATATTTTTTTAAAATAATTTATAAAAAATTGTATTTATTTATAATAATTAGATGAAATTAATAATTATTTTGTAAATTTATAATGTAACAATTTTTACCATTTATAATTAAAAAATAAAAATAAAAATAATATCTAAATTTGTGAAGTATATCACTTGACTAAATGAATACTCTAATTTAATATAATAATACCAACACATTGTTATCTTCTTATTACACAAATAATAAATAAAAAATTTATTTATAAATAAATATCTTATATTATTAATGAATCTACAGAAGCTATTATCTCCTATCAATATATACATTATTATATTTACTAAATTTTTAATATTATATTTAATAAATTTCTTCATATTTATTTTTCTCACCTTAATTTGATTGTAATTTATGTACACATAATACCTTCATATACTAGTTTTTATATATTTTTTAAATATTCCAATTTCCATAAAACACATGCCCAATTTACTCAAATAGCTCCAAAAAAAACAACTATTTCATCCATGAGAAAAGACCCAATATTTGGATTATAGAACACTATATAATTTACCACCAAAAATGCATTGTTTACTACACATAAGGGTGAGGTGCTCCTTTTTAATGAGGTTAAGAAATCCCAAATCATCTCATCATCATTGAAGAAATCTTTTCTTTTTGAAAAATATTATTTTCACCATTAATAATGAAATAAAATTATTTAATTTTTTAAAATATTTATAAATTAATTATAATATATTTTTATTTATTTTTTAAAATTTTGATATTACAAATTATTAATTTAAATTATATAATATTTATTTAAGCAAAATAATAAATAGATAGATATAACATTTGTAGAAAATAATTGTATATGATATAATAATAACATTTAACTATACCAAAAAAAATTACCACTATACATATTAGTTAGTTAAAATTGTTAATGATATATAAAATAATAATGTAACAATTATTTGTATTTATAATTGAAAAAAGAGTAATGTTTAATTTTGTCAAATGTCTAAGTTTGTCAAGTACATTATTTGATTGGATAAATACTCTAATCCATAAATACTCTAATTCTATTATAGAGTCGTAATGCAACAACTCTGTATATTTATAATTAAAAAAGTGTTTGAATTCATCATATTTATTACTTGATTAAATTAAAAGTATATATATATATATATATATATATATATATATATAACCAACACAATGTTATCTTCTTGCTACTTAAATAATAAATTAGAATCTTTGTATGCTAGTGAATCTAGTATGGAAGCCATTAGTGTCCCATCATTATATACATTATTCTATTAACTAAATATCTCCATGTTTATTTTCTCACCTTGATTTGATTGTAATTTGTGTAAACATAATACCTCTACATATTTTTTTCAAAGTGTTTTTATATCAATAATACATGGGTCCAACATATTTAAATAGTTAAAAAATTAAATATGAGGGAATAATAATTTCACAGGGAAAAAAACCTCATCTATGTATAGACGATGGTGCAACATTATATATATAGATGAGGGGTTTGTTTTTTTAATGAGATTAAGACATCACAAATAGTCTCATCATTATTAGAAAAAGGTCATCCATTTGAAACATAATATGTCCACATAAAATTGAATTTATTTTTTATTACATTAAATCTCAGTCTTCTTCTAATTATTTGACCATCCACATTTATTGTAAGTGAAACATAATTATTATTTTAGGAAAGTTATGAGAGGCATTGATTGGGTGAAATAAAAATAAACACTCTTACAAATGGTAATACAATCTTGATTCCATGTTGTTGAGACAAGAGCATGGAAGAGAGTAATATTAAGCAAGTACCTAGTTATACAAAAAATATAACTATTGGAATGCTTCATGATAACTCTATTATATAAAATAATAGAATACATAAGGTTACATATCAAATCATTTGGTTGGTATGCATGGCTCACACTACTCACCAGAGGATGAAACAATGACTCAAAGCATGACACCATAAAATAGGAACAAAAAACACATTGGATAAGACACGACACTGAAAATCACATTATAACCAGACAACATAAGAGAACTTAAGCATAGGTATCAACACCCAAGGAAGAAGGCAAAGTACCATCCTTAGGAGGTAGAGTAGTCCAAGTAAAAGGATTTGACACCATTTAAGCATCTAGGGGTGCAAAGTCATATCAATTGCTCATACATCAATGGGATGAGTTTGAGTAGCAGTGCCGATATGGAAATGTAACATATTTTCCACACAATGGTAGAGACCTCCATCCCCCTAATGAAATTGAAGGGATGAGTTGTTGAAACTATACAACTAACTTTTATGCCTCTTGGGAGGTGACAGTGGTTGACCTTGGGGTAGCCCATCAAGAGATACATAACTCCATATGCATGGTATACTCTCTCACTAAATTAGTAACTCCTGTAGATTGCAAAACTCCATAAAATCCTTATCCATTATGACTTGAATCTACATCCAGACTAAAGATATAACATAAACCTTGTCATTAATCAAGTAAAATGACCATTCATCATTTTTAAATATAGCATTATTTCTTGCCTTCCATAATTGGAAAAGAATCACAACTCTTAAAAAATCCACAAAAAATTAATATCAGTAGGCCAATTAGTTGAATATTGAAGTAGAGCAAGACACCAAGAAAAATTCATATGGTGATAAGGTTGAAAGAGGTTATGGATCCATTTCCATGCAGACTAAGCTCTAGGGATAAACTAAAAGAGATGCTTGAAATATTTTGGGTGCTTGAAGGTAGGGCACTTGGGTTGAAAAATTCCAATATGGGAGAGAGTTGCTACTTAGGTAGAAGGCATTGATAGACAAAGCACCAAAGGAAGTGGCCTAGTTTCAAATCTAAACAAGCTTTCTAGATTCAATCAATCCTAGCAAGCCACATCCTAGGTAGAAAAAATTTTAGTTGCTATTTATAGCCAAATGGCTATAAGTAGGTTTTTCTTAATTTTAAAAATGGATAATTTTGTGAAAATATACATAGGTCAAATAGCCTCAATTTTATATAATTTCATAGTTCAAGACATAGATTTGACTTATAGATTATACTTGATCTTATTTTGAGAGACAGTTTCACCAGAGTTATTATACATGTATGTGTTTGATTTGCTAAGAAATTATACGACATATATATAAGTTAGTCTAGAATTGTCATGTATGTATGTATGTAAATAATAAGGACCACCTATGACACATTAAGCTTAAGGTAATAATTATATTTTACCATGAATTTTTTTTGAATATTCTTTAGTGCCACATGTTCTTCCTTCTATGGTTTTTAATAACTGGAAAACATAATAATAAATAATTTTTAAACCTAATGTTTATTTTATATATAACATTGAATGCGATGTAGGTGGGATTAAAGTTACGAGGATCGAGGTTTAGATTTTGCCCAGTTTTTTATTGAATTGACATTGGTATATTCAGGAGCCCTAAGGCAAAATTTAATGTTAGTCCAATATATCACCCGTAAGATTCATGAAAGTTTTTTGAATACATATGTGGTGGTTTCTTGATTTTCCTTGTCATTTATGCAAGTTCTTGGAAGAGTCAAATCTCTGGTAATCAAAATCAAAGTTTTGATAGTCATATGATTGGGATGAGAGGTAGAAAATGAAGGTGCAAACAAATTCTAAGATGGTTTCCTTGTGATTGAAAGGTATGGACTTGTATTCTTTTAGTTTTAAATACTGAGAGTAGTTGTTTACATGCATAGTTATTTATCTTAAAAAGAATAAATATAATAAAAGGTTCCCTAAAAAACATTTGTTTAAATATATTTTCTAAAAACATTTTGCAAGATTTTTTTCTTAGAAATTTCACGTATATCTAAAAATCTTTTCCTTAAACTCAAAATATGTGAAATGGGTATTTTCAAGTTAGTCAGAAATATGGTTGAAATGATCATAGGCTTTATTACATTTATTCATTTAGTTTTAAAAAAGTATCTTGCATGACATTATTTTTTAGAGGAAATGAGTTTCTTGTTTGTTTAAAATGAGTATGTGATAAAGACTAACTACATAATATAATTCATTTTGTTCATTGTGCATTGTTTAAAATAAGTATCTTACATGCCATTATTTCTTAAATAAAATTAGTTTCTTGTTTGTTTAAAATAAGTATGTGGTAAAGACCAACCACTTACTATAATTCATTTGTTTCTTTGTGTATTGTTTAAAATAATTATCTTGCGGGCCTTTATTTCTCAGAGAAAATCAATGTCTTGTTTGTTTAGGATTCAGGGTGGTAAAACTAAAGACCAATCAAATAATATAATAAACTGAGTAAAAAATTATGATAAAAAATTATGTGTGTGTGTGTGTGTGTGTGTGTGTATATATATATATATATATATATATATATATATATATATAGTCTTGCCCTATGACCCCATAGTTTATTATTTATACTCTATACCTTGATTTTTTGTCACAATTTTTGTTATACCTAGTTTAATATATTATTTGGTCAGTCTTTACAAGATACTTCTTTTAAACAAATAAGAAACTAATTTCCTCTAAGAAACTTTATGTATGTATGTATGTATGTATGTATGTATGTATGTATGTATGTATATATATATATATATATATATATATATATATATATATATATATATATATATATATATATATATATATATATATATATATACACACACACACACACACACACATATACATATATATATATATATATATACATATATATAGTCTTGCCCTATGACCCCATAGTTGTTTATTTATACTCTATACCCTAATTTTTTGTTACAATTTTTGTTATACCTAGTTAATATATTATTTGGTCAGTCTTTACAAGATACTTCTTTTAAACAAATAAGAAACTAAATTCCTCTGAGAAATAATGGCATGCAAGATACTTTTATGAAAAGTGAGGATGATATAACTAAAAAAAATATAATTATTACCTTAAGTTTAGTATGTCCTAAGTGGTACTTATATATATGAAAATTGAATATCTAGGTTTTGAAAATTAAAAATGCTTGTTGAAGGTAATACAAAGTATATGAATGATCAATTTTGACATAGTGGTTTGTCTTTATTAAATAATTTATGAAATGTTTGAGGAAATTTTGTTCAAAATGATTATTTGGCATGGTCAAAAGTAGAAATATTGGTTTCATATTTTTGAAGATAGACTTGTGTGTGTGTGTGTGTGTGTGTGTAGGGCCAAGAATTCGTATGGATTTGAGTTTTCATGTATTTGATTATGGCCTATTTACCATTTTATTGAAAGTGGCATGAAGATTATGACATAAAAAATAGTGAAAGATCTCAATCTCGATCCCTATAGCTTTAATTCCACCTACACTACATTCAATGCCAAAAATAAAATAAACGTTAGATTTGAAAATTATTTAATATTAATTTTTTTAGTTATTAAAACCATATAGAATGAATATCATGTGGTGCCCAAAAATTTTCAAAACATTTTCATAGTTTTAAAATTACAAACTATATAATAAGGTCTACCAAAATTTTTGAAGTGTGAGTTGTGGTTTGTTCTCAATTTATAATAAGCACTGCACATGATCTTACCAAAGCCTCTTGATCATAATGTATTTTTTTTAAATGTTTAAGGTAACAATTATATTATGGTTGGCATAATTTGTTAATTGAAATAAAAAAATATTTGAAAGACCAATATGGATTTGGTTAAGACATTTTGACAAACCTTATTATATAGTTTATAATTTTAGAACTATAAAAATGTTTTGAATATGTTTTCAATTATGTCATTCTTGATGTTCATAGTTGTCAAAAGAGTATAAATAATAAATAAACTATTCCAAAGAATATTCAAAACATTTTTATAGTTTTAAAATTACAAACTATTTAATAAGGTCTGCTAAAATGTCTTGACCATAGCCATATAGGCCTTTCAAATATTTTTTTATTACAATTTCAAAAATCTAAACCCTAAACCAAAATATAATTATTACCTTAAGTTTATTGTGCCCTGAGTGACCCTTATCACTCACTCACACACACACACACACACACACACACACACACACACACACACACACACACACACACACACACACACACACACACACACACACACACGAAAATTGAACACTAGGGGTTTTATGTATTTGATTATGGCCTATTTAGCATTTTCTTGAAAGTGGCACGAGGATTATGATAGAATAACTCATGGTTTTCTTAGCCTGGTAGTTTTTATTTCAGTATGGTTGTAAAGATAATGAAAATTCAACAATTTGATGATTTGTATTTTTAAGATAATGAAAATTAATAAGTATTTGAGCTCAGTTATATAAAATTCTTATTTTAACATATTTTATTAGATGTTACGTTGAAATCTAGGTTCAAATGAATTAGGTAGATATGTTTGGGGTCATGATGAAAATCAACATAATGAGGCTACTCCTTCATAGGGTATCTCTCAAGGAACTAATTATTTCATGATCACAAGGATACTGACACATTTGCTAGGCCATTTAACTAGATAACCCATGTTTTGTTACATTTTTATGCCAATGAGCCTACTTTTTGGAATTTTCTCAACTCTTTGCCTACTAACTATTTGAATTTCTATGAAAATAAAGGATAGAGGGTAACATATCGAAGGAATCAGCCTAATAGATGAGGCATTCCAAATGAACCCCCTCAATACATGCATGCTTCCATTCAACTTAATGAGCATAATGTCCCATTTCTCAAACCACCTCAACATGAAAATATTCTTGAATTGATTGGAAAATTGCATCCCAATGAAATTTTTTCACTTAACACTAATATTCCACCCCTTGAACCTAAAAAACCTACTTCTTCTATCAGGAAATGTGTTAGTAGCCCTACAACACAACCTATGGAAGTTAGAATGTTAAAAAAAAGGTTAAGTTAGAGGTAGATGATTTTTAAGGGGCCTCGACCTACTTGATAAAACTTCTCATTTCTTCCATGTAGTATATTAAGTACTTGACTTATAAGGGTATCCCTTTAATACATTTGGTTTTGAATATCGACTTTGATTAAAACTTAAATTCTTGTGTTGAAAATTCTATTGATACTTTGGTACTAAAGACTATCTTGATATTTTAAAGTATGTTGATATTATTTTTCATGGTTTTGATATATACATGGCAATGTTTTATTTCCTATAGAAAAGTATATTTGAATGGTTTACTCTTTATTGAATAATTATAGAAACACACATCGATTTTAGTGTTTTATTATTAATTTTTTAAATTTGTTTCTACATATTGATCATGTTGTTAGGTATAGTATGATACTATACCAAGATTTATTATTTACACTGTGTAATAGAGTCAAACATCATAGAGATGATATTTTGAAACAATAACATTCTTCATACTCTTTGATTCATTGAAATGTAATAAAAATATATAGGATAATATTTCATATAATAAGGGATTCCCAAATCCATACAAAATCTCAACCACTTATACAATAATAATATATTATAAACTCTCTTTGTAATATATATCTAACAAACACTATATGTAACAATATCTTACCATATTATCCATACGATTACACACTAACCAATTACTAGTTAATTCTCAGTAAATATCAAAAATTACATGCTATAAAATCTAATTTTAACATTCCCCCCCATAGTTTTTACATGGTGCAAAAACATTCACACTGTCACCTCTAGTATGCTCACCCCTTGTAGCATGCCCTATTTGGCTCATGACCTTGATATAAATAGAGATTCATTCTTCCCATGGTTTTATATGTTTACCACAAACCTTGACATGAATAAGAACACCATCTACCTCCAAAACTTGGTATAAACAAAACTATATGCCATCACATACTCATAGGTCTGCATATTATCGATGCAATCTTGCTACACATGACCAATATTATGCAAAGGAATACATCTTGCATTTAATTTACATGATTTCAATGGATGTATAACTAAGAGTCATCTCCATAAATAATTAAGGCAATAATAGGATCTCTATTGTAACTTCTCTCCTAACTATTGCAAAAACACTATTCACCTCCTATGGTTTTCTAGATCTTTACCACAAACCCTTTCAAGATCCATGAACTGACTTACATTGGTGCTTTCTATCCTTTTACAATATTTTTACATTAGAGAATTAGGTCTGAAAATTGCACATAAATTACATTACTTGAACAAGGATATTGTTTTATTCTTATTTTATAAACACATAATGGAAATGAAAAACACACCACACAAAATGCCACCAAAACGTTGGTATAGCCCCATTGTTGGTGAATAACAAGAGGTCACTGAAAACCTCCTCCCTATGTGTATCCTCTAGCCTCTAGTGGATGAAGCTGTTGACATAATTGATGTATTGGTGTAGCTCAGATTCATGTTGATTTGAATGGATTAGAGTCCCCCCATAAGATTGATATTTTTGACATTTGACTCTAGATGTCAGGGTCACTCGAAAATGAGTCTATAAGGTAATTTTTTTTATTTTTCTGATTTTTAAGCTTTGACACTTTTTGACAACAAAAAATGACTATAACTCTTGACTTTCACTCTTTTAAGATGACTTTTGAATTTCTATAGACATACTTTTAAATTTTAATGACACATAATGACTCTTAAAATTGACAACTCCTTAACATAATAAAACTATAAACCATAAATATACCTAAAATAAATGAACAAAACACAATATAGTTTGACTAACCATATAACATAATATGATACCTTTTTAAAACTATACACCTAAAAAATAAATATGTAATGATTGTTCTCACAAATTATAGACTTATAGTATGTGACCATTTTAAATTCTAAAGACCCACCTAAATAATATATTAGAATAAAGACTAAAAATGGTTTTATTTATAATTAATCCTTGGACTCTAAGTAATTGATACTTCAATTTTGAAGGTGCTCAGTGTAGAATAGTTATGTAAATAACAAATTTAGAAGGGAAATTGTAATGTCCAAAAATAAGTGTTACCTTTATGATTTTTTTGACACTTTTAATGTGATCCATGTGGACTGAGCATGAATATGGACTATATTTCATTAAATGAAATTTTTTTATACTATCATTAGGCTAAGTTAACAAAACTACTTGGAGAGATATTAAAAAAACTATGACTTTAACTTTGAGATGGAAAATGAATTAGCATGGCGATAATGAGCCTAATCAGCATGTTAACCATATTTGATCACCGTGCAGACCATATAGATGCATGCATGGGTTCAAGGATCATTGAGAAATGAGCAACATTCAAATGTTGACTTGGATTACAACTATAATCTATTACGAGATTAAGGTTGTGTAACCTTCACAATGATCTATACCTCCAACATACTAACACTCAATGTTTGAAGATTCACCGAATGATAGATACTAATCAATTTTGTAGATCTAGGCCGAATGCTAATAAATGAGATGTGGATAATATCTCATTCATCAAGATTATCTATAAACAACACGTACCCCAATTTGGATTTTACATGAACAATGTGGGAAAAACATTCAGACCTGATCTATTGAAATTTCAAATGCCATTATCTTTCAAGTGTACATCCTCCTTTCATGCAAATTGAGAGAGCCAAATATAGTTTCAATCCATGTAGAATTCAAGACAATCACATAGGGAAAATAAATGAATCTTACACCCCACACTTATATTATCTATGTTATTCTAAAAACTAATAATCTTAAATAATAAGTTCATAATATACAAAGACAAAGAACTATACTACTACCCCCTCACATGATCTCACATTCCCATAGTCATAGATGCTCTAATACCACTGTTAGGTATAGTATGAGACTATACCAAAATTTATTATTTATACTGTGTAATAGAGTCAAACATCATAGAGATGATATTTTAAAACAATAATATTCTACTTACTCTCTATTTATTTGAACATAATACAAATATATAAGATTGTATTTCCTATAATAAGGGATTCTCAAATCCCTACAAACTCTCAGCCACTTACCTGTACAATAATAATATATTACAAACTCTCTTTGTAATATATATCTAACAAACACTATATGAAATAATATCTTACCATATTATTCATACGTGTTGGGTGAATATTTTGTCACCAACTGATTGATGATAAAATGGTTACATCAACCACAACATAAGGAGACTTATGTGGCAAAATGGGTGTGGTGACCACAGCCAAAATGAGATAAATCTCTCCTCTCAGCAAGGGGAGGTTCCCTCTCTCTCTCTCTCTCTCTCTCTATATATATATATATATATATATATAAGGTAAAAATACACACATGGATGAAATCATACCATCCATCTCTCTTTTTTTAGAGATGATGTTCACAAAATAAAAGAGAATTCCAAGGTAATTGCTGAAGGTATTTATCTTCTTTCAGAAATGATGTTCAGAAAACCAGTGGAAGACTTTCTAGGTAGTAACTGTAACCACAAGAAACCCATGAAAGCACAAAGTCTTTCTTTATATATATATATATATATATATATATATATATATATATATATATATATATATATATATATATATATATATATATATAAGCTAAAAATACACACATGGATGAAATCATACCATCCATCTCTCTTTTTTTAGAGATGATGTTCACAAAATAAAGGAGAATTCCAAGGTAATTGCTGAAGGTATTTATCTTCTTTTAGAAATGATGTTCAGAAAACCAGTGGAAGACTTTCTAGGTAGTAACTGTAACCACAAGAAACCCATGAAAACACAAAGTCTTTCATTGCTTCTCTCACTAATTAAGATGAAGGACACCATAGGATTAAGCACCCAAATTCTCCACCTAAAACTACAACAAAGTAAAGGATTATGAAGGATAAAGAGAGCTCAAAGTCTCTCTAGTATCCTTTAGACAAAACACAGACTGAAGAGAATTATGGTAGCACAAAGTCTCCCATAGTCGGCATCAAGACATCTTCCAACTTATTTCCACTTGTTCTGCTTGTTTGATTAAATGGACAAGAATGTATTTAGGAAAAAGACATAAGAACAATTTCCTAAATGACACAAGTTATTTCAACACAAAGTTTGAAAGGTCACTTGATTTCTCATTCACTTGACAAAATATGATTAACAGTGTGAGCTCAAAGTCTTAGGAATGCCTTTCAATTTGGACAGAGCTTCACTTTTGATAACAAAGAGATCTCCCTTATATAAAATGAGAGATTACAATATATAGCATCACAAGAAAGACTTGGGTGCTTGTTTTCATGAAAATGGCCAATGCTAAATTGAATGCATTGAATATCTATGAAAGGGCCATGCTAGAACAAGTCATCGGCCTTAACTTTGGCATTCTAAATCATCTCAAATGTCTCCTCTTGAGCATGGGTTGTTTGGTCTTTTTTATGATGTTTACACGGTTGTCTATTCATCTTTACTTAATGCAAAAAAATATGCTGCACCTTTGAATGTTTGATCTTTCTGATGTTCACCTGGTGGACTGTTCCACCTACTAGAATAACTCTTTTATAGATATTTCTAGACTTTTTGTAGTCATTCCCTCTTTCTTTGCCATGTTTTATCTCTTCCTGGTGATCTGAGCTCTCGGGGCTATCTTCTCGCTTTCAGCTGGCTTCTTCAACTCTCTTCTTGGCTAGTCACTGAGTTTGTTCTCGGGTCTTTTGAAAATCAATGGTTATTCTATCACCCTAAATTTGACATCCATGGGGACATCACCAGTTGCTTGAACCACTTTCAACCTTTGAACCTTGATCTCTTTTGGTTCAAAGGTTCAATGGTTCAACGGTTCAATGGTTTGGCAATTCAATGTTTTATAAAGGGCCGCATTCACTTGGTTTTCTTCTTCAGTTAAACCATTTATTTGAACCATTTGGTTGAACCTCTTTTTGGAATATTTTGCTTTATCCTTTCGCTTGAAGCTTCTGCTCAAACTTTGAACTTTGAACCCTTCAAACTCATTGAACTCATTGAACCTTTGAACCTTTCTAAGTTCAATGGTTCAATGTCATTCTAGCTCTTTGAATCCATTGAAGATTTGAAATATTTGAATCCTTTTATTCTTTGAGTCCATTGAACACATTGAACCTTTGAACCTTTTGGAGTCGGGGGTCAATGGTTCAACGGTTCAATGGTTCATTCCAATTCTTTAAACTCTGCCATTAAGTCTTTTGATTGAACCTCAGCATTGAACGATCTTCAAAACACTTAGGAAATATCTCAAGTGTTTTGAACTTCCCTTTTAGAAAGCTTGCCTATTGAACCTATGATTTTCTTAGCTAAAAAAGCTTGATTATTTGAAAAACTTAACTACTCAGAACATTTTGAAAGAAAGAAAGATACTATTTTGGCCTATAGGACTGAAAATGGTCGACATGTTGTCTACAAAAACAAGTGATGGATTTTGGGAACAATAGCTAGCTCCAGTTGGGGAACTTCCATTGATTGAAATTTTGAAACAATTGAAGGGAGTAGAATCTAGAATCTCAGTGCCTTTATCTATGCCATTGGGCTATGGAGTCATGCCACTCAAAAAGAAAGGTGCCAAAAATAAATAAACAACATAAAATAAAAAAAGACTATACATATGTATAATCAGACTTATTTGATACTTTAAGGATTGAAGTGCTTCAGATGCTGCCCACTGTGAGGCAGTGAAAATAGTGTTCTATCTTGATATATCAGCAAGAGACTATTTTCACCCTATAATCGGTGATCGATGAATGGACTTCTCCACCCAGAATCAAATTTTTTGTGCATTCTTTCTGGTTCTCTCTTCTTTCCCCTCAATATGACTTTATATTTAATTTGAAAACCATGAATATTTGATCTCTTGCCAAAGAGTTTTTTTACCTAGTTTTGATATGCATCAATATAGTCCACTACCATAATTCATTGCTCTTCTATTTCAGTCCAGCACATGATTAGATGGTCAGCATTAAACACTTGCCAATGGTCAGTATTATCAGGTATACTTGGTCAAAAGACTAACACAATAGTGTACTTGTGCTCTTTGAAATATTGGTGAGGAGCCATGAGGGTTGAAGAGATGGCCAAGGAATCTGCACGATTGTTGAATTCTCTAGGCACTATAGAAATACTAAAAGCATCAAAACTTTTAAGATAGTCCCACATTAAATTGTGATAATATCACAATCTTTTATTCTTAGTTTGATACAAATTTCTCACCTGACAAATCACTAGCTCAACATCTTCCTAGGCGTAAGAAGTTTGACACCTTTAGCTTTAGTAGCCTTTAATTTGAGCATCAAAGATTTGTACTGAGTGGTGTTGTTGGTAATACTGAACTACAACTTGTATGAGTAGGGAAAAATATATCCCTGAAGAGATATCAAAATAACTCCAACTCCAAAACTAGTAGAAAAATTGTTGCCATCAAATTCAAGAATCCAGACATCATTAGAATCTAATCTTATTTCATATTTTTCTTCATTAGGGAGGGAAGATCCTTTTTCATCTATACTACACCCTACCAATTCTTCTAATGTCTTGTCTAAATTTTTTGGATTGTGACCTAGTAAACTTTCATCTGCTGAAATAGAAACATCTTCAGTAGACAGAAAGTAATTACCCATGCCTGAAGATTCAAACAAAATTTGAGCTTTAGGGACTGATGTTTGGGTGACAATGTATTTCGACTCCTTCTTAGGAAGAAAAATTTGCATGACACCCTTGATAGGGATATTCACCTCAGACAGGTCCATTCTCAACTCTCCACCAACATCCTAACAAAAATTTTGCCTAAATAGAATGTTGTAGGACGCTGGAATGTCAGCCACTAGGATTGTCATTTTAATCCTCTTTTTTGGGAAGGATGTGAATGCAAATTTGGCATATTTGATATGTCCAAAAGGGGCACTTGTTTATTTTCCATGGAGAAACATCTCTCAAAATTTTTAGTCAGTGTGAGCCTGAGAGAGTCTGCCACCTTGGTGGACATCACATTGTCAGAGGCGATAGAATCTATAATGTAGTTGTTCAGCTTATGACCATTTATCAATAGGGAAATGTAGAAAGGTTATATGTTCCTAGGGGCAATAGGAGTAATGACAAGATTGTTTCAAGTGGATGTGTTCTTTGGGGGATCATGAGTTACCTTCAAAACATCTTGCCCTATAGGGATGGTTTTCTCTTGATGCACTCAACTAGCCTATCCAGCTACTCAGGGTTAGCCTGTAAGTATTCAAATTTAGACATTTAAATCTTGGTCTTCCTAGTATAATCAATTATATCAAATGACTAAAAAGAAATAGGGATACAGGAAGGAAGTCTATCATTCTAGGTTTTATTGGGTGTGGTACTGGTCTGAGAAATTGAAGCAGAAGGTGTAGGATTGTTTGAGGTACTTACTTTTTTTATTGATCACCAGGTCCTTTGATTGGAAAGGTAGAGAAGTCCCTCATTTATCAATCAAAATTTTTGGTTGAGATTCTTCCCCCATTTTTCTTTTATCAGCTTATTGAGTTGACTAGTTCTAAGACCTGATAAATACAGTGTATGATCCATCAAACACTTCTCCTTTACTTCTCGCTTTATCTTAGTAATTTAGGAAACCAATGTTGGAGTCGCCAGCTAATTCTTCTTTGCCTTCTACAAAGAGATCAACGTCATCTTCTTGGTTCAACTCAGGTTGGAAACAGAAATCATGTTCAAATTTATGATAACCAACTGTTGAGTTAGCTAGTGCTGCTTTAATGGCAAGCTTCCTTAGTGTAAGAGGAAGGTGATTTGGTTGCCCTTGATTTTTAACAGCATTGCCTTGATATGACTAGTTGGGAAACATCCTCCTTGGTATATCCTGATAAGAAGGAGGGATAGACATCCCTTGTGCCATTTGCTTTTTGAGCTAGCAATTCATTTGCTAGCTTTTGCACCATAGGATCAGTGGTGCCTGTAGAAAAAATTTTAGAAGATGAAGAAGATTTATTTCTGTTAGGATCTCTTCTTATCTTTCCTACCAAAATAAGATCATTTTCAACCTCAGTGGCCAAAATTTGAGCTATAACAAGATCTATGTGGCCAGCCCACCTCAACAAGAAACTCACTTTAAGAAGCTGAGAATTGATGAAGAAGCATTTGAGATTCTCAGGTGTTGGCTAAGCAATTGTGGGAATCCTATTCCTCAGCTTGTCAAATTTAGCAATGAAGTCTCTCATGGGTTCATGAGGCTCCTTCTTCATTTGTGTAATCTAGGCTAAAATGGCATGTGCATCTTCTATAAGTTTGAATCTAGCCTCAAATTTGGCCTTAAGAGTGTTTTAGTCAATCACTATTTGTGCTTACAGATGATAAAACTAGTCTACAGTAGCACCTTGCAATGTTTTCACAAATAGTCTGACTGCAATGTCTTCATATTCAATGCCTATCACATCACAGGCTATGTAAAAGGCTATAATATGTTCATCAAGATGAACCTTCCCATCACCATAGAACTTGAGAAAATTCTTTCTTGGACTATTGATTAGTTCATGTAGAGGTGGGGTTAGATTCAAAGGACTAAAAGTATTACCCTAGGGGCCTTGAGCTACCATGATGTGGTTGTTGAAGGGAGGGATAATAAACCTCTATGGGATATGTATAGACAAAGCTCTGCTAGAAGAGGAAAGAGAAGCTTTGCTTGGTATTGGGGACCTGAGTTTGTAGGAAGAAAAATCTTGATTCGCTGAAGGTGAGATGGTGGAGGAAAAATATCAAAATTACTTAGCTACACCAACTCAAATACAAAGTCAACAATACCTCGAGCTCCTGGCTTCACGTATACGGTGGATCAACTAGAGTGTGAAATGGAAATTGAAAATAATTGGAACTACTTCAATTTGAAGCTTGAGGCCTCAAACTACTTGTTCTTCCCCAGAAGAGTCACCAAAATTTTTTGAGTGAATATTTTGTCACCAACTGACTGACGAGAAAATGGTTACATCAACCATAGCATAAGGAGATTTATGTGGCAAAATGGGTGTGGTGACCATAGCCACAATGAGATAAATCTCTCATCTCAGCAAGGGTAGGTTCCCTATAATTTATAGTGTATATAAGTTGAAAATACACACATGGGTGAAATCATACCATCCATCTCTCTTTTTTCAGAGATGATGTTCACAAAATAGAAGAGAATTCTTGGGTAATTGTTGAAGGTATTTCTCTTTTTTCAAAAATGATGTTCAGAAAATTAGAGGAAGACTTCTTAAGTAGTAACTATAACCACAAGAAACCCATGAAAGCATATAGTCTTTTGTTGCTTCTCTCACTGATTAAAATGAAGGACGCCGTAGGATTAAGTGCAGCCCAAAGTCTCCACCTAAAAATACAATAGAGTAAAGGATTACAAAGGATAAAGAGAGCTCAAAGTCTCTTTAGTATCCTTTACACAAAACACAGACTGAAGACAATTATGGTAGCACAAAGTCTCCCATAGTTAGCTTCAGGACATCTTCTAGCTTATTTCCACTTGTTCTACTTGTTTGATTAAATTAACAAGACTGTATTTATCAAAAAGACATAAGTATAATTTCCTAAATGACACAAGCTATTTCAACACAAAGTTTTAAATGTCACTTGCTTTCTCATAACAGTCTGAGCTCAAAGTCTTAGGAATGCATTTCAATTTGGGTAGAGCTTCACTTTTGATAACAAAGAGATCTCCCTTATACAAAATGAGAGATTACAATATATAGCATCATGAGAAAGACTTGGGCACTTGTTTTCATGAAAATGACCCATGCTAAATTGAATGCATTAAATATATATGAAAGGGCCATGCTAGAACAGGTCATCAACCTTGACTTTGGCATTTTGAATCATCTTAAATGTCTCCTCCTAAGCATGGGTTTTCTGGTCTTCTTTATGACACTTACACAATTGTCTATTCACCTTTACTTAATGCAAAAACATAGGCCACGCCTTTGAATATTTTTTCTTTCTGATGTCCACTTGGTGCACTGTTCCACCTACTGGTATAACTCTTCTACAAATATTTTTGGACTTTTTATAGTTGTTCCCTCCTTCTTTGCCATGTTTTATCTCTTCCTGGTTATCTGAGCTCTCAGGGCTATCTTCTCACTTTTAGTTGGCTTCTTCGGCTCTTTTCTTGGTTGGTCACTGAGTTTGTTCTCAAGTCTTTTGAAAATCAATGGTTATTCCATCACCCTAAAATTGAAATCCATGGGGATGTCATTTATTTATTGAACCACTTTGAACCTTGAACTCTTTTTGTTCAAAGGTTTAATGGTTCAACAGTTCAATGGTTTGGCGATTCAATGTTTTGTAAAGGGTCACATTCACTTGGTTTTCTTCTTCAGTTGAACCATTTGGTTGAACCTCTTTTTGGAATCTTTCGATTCATCCATTCGTTTGAAACTTCTGCTCGAACTTTGAACTTTTAACCCTTCGAACTGATTAAACCCATTGAACCTTTGAACCTTTCTAAGTTCAATGGTTCAATGGTTCATTCTAACTCTTTGAATCTATTGAAGCTTCGAACTCTTTGAATCCTTTTATTCTTTGAGTCTGTTGAACTCATTGAACCTTTCAAAGTTGGGGTTTAATGGTTCAATGGTTCATTCCAATTCTTTGAACCCCACCATTAAGTCTTTGATTGACCCTTGGCATTGAACCATCCTCAAAACACTTAGGAAATGCCTCAAGTGTTTTAAACTTCCCTTTGAGAAAGCCTGCCTATTGAACCTATGATTTCCTTAGCTGAAAAGGCTTGATTATTTGAAAAACATAATTGCTCAGAACATTTTGAAATAAAGAAAGAGACCATTTTGGCCTAAAGGACCAAAAATGGTCGACATGTTGTCCACAAAAACAAGTGACTAATTTTGGGAACAACAATATGGTTACACACTAACCAATTACTATTTACCTCTCAATAAATATCAAAATTTACATGATGTAAAATCTAATTCCTAACACATGTTTTAGCCTTACCAAAATTAGTAAATAAATGTATGTCACATGATCAAGATCCAAGATGAGTTTGAGTGAGAGGTTGAAATAAATATATATTTTTTGTTATCTTTCATATCCAAAAATTATGGTTCTTGAGGGCTCTGCTTGTGTAATACATGCAATAAGATTATGTGCATTACTTAGTATAAATTGAGTACAAATATTTTTTGTCTTTTAAAATACTAATCTAAGATATAAAAGGGATATCAAGATATTGATATATAAGAGACTAATCTGAAAGTATATGATGTAGGAGAATCATGCATATGAACCAGTTTGAGATTTTAATTGTGTCTTAATAGGTGTTTTGAGGTATAAAATAGTCATTTTATTCCTTATCATTCATTTGGAGTTCTTAGGAGATGATGAATCTACTTAGAGAGCTCAATTGGTGGTTTCTTTCCAATTTTAAATTTAAACTTTCAAATTACTTAAGTTGTAAAATCACAGGTGAAGGACATGTTTCTATAAACTATTGCAAGTGTCATTAGTTATATAAGTTATTACATTTATTATGGGTCAGGTTACAATATAGGAAGGTCAAAAATCATCTCTAACTACTATGTGTACTTAAATAAGTTTTTTTGTTTTTTGAATCTTCTCATTTTATACAAGTCAAAAAGCAAAATTTGGACTTCATTTGCACATTTATTGATGGGAATAGTGAACCACTACAAGATAATAAATATTATAGACTTATAGGAGATCCCCAAGGAAGTACAAAGCCTTAAAATTTTTGAAAATTTTCATATTCTAGTAACACAGTATGAATAAGGTTTGTATATGCAATTGTGAGTGTAAAAAGTTTGTATTTTACATACTTTACAAAAATAAAAGGAGTGTTTTTTGAGTAAAGAGTGTGTATTATATGTTGTGTATACTTATTATATTATATTATAGATCATTTAAATAAATAAATTTAATTTAATTAAGGTCAAACAGGCCTCTTTTCTTCTACATAGACCTTGTTTTGCATTAAACCCCTATTCTCAGTCCTTTGCTTGTCAACGAATATTTTTCATGGTATTAATTTGAGTGTTGTAAAGGTTGGATATTTGAGTATATTTTTTCATCCAATCATTTCTTTCAATAAAAAATTATTACTTTCTATGAACCATCAATAGATTGCTCATAGGTTCTCCAAGTTCAGAAAAATGCTAGTTACAGGTCGAGGTTACAAAAAGGGTCATAAAATTAGTTTTAACCCTTGAAAATTTATCAAAATTTTGGAGAGGATTTTCAAGAGATTTTATTTATATATTAAATTGGTTTAAATTTTTTATTATTTTTATGAACATTGTAATAGCTGATAGTGTGCACTTAAAACTTAAAATTTTAAGTTTTCTTGACAACAGAGTGAGATATTTGTCAAAATTCTTCAATTTTGGGTCTTTTAAAGACAAGTCAAGGTTGAATCACCTTTTAAATGTTTTCATAGACATATTATAAGTTCCATTTTTATTTTTAAATCTTTATTTTTAAATTTGACCTATTTGAGTACCAATTAGGTCTCTAGGTCCAAACAGGGTATTAGACTATTTTATACACTATCTTGTAAAACCAATTCCTAGATTGGTTTTTTTCATTAAAGGAGGTCATTATTTATTTTATAATACTTTTACCTAAGAATTCTAATATTTTTTAGTTTAATTTCATGTTCTTCAAATGCAAAAATACTTATGAGTACATGACTGTCATAATAGGTCAGTTTTAAGATAAGGTAAAATTAATATAGTGGTAAGTTGAGTGTCTCAAGAGAATACTCTCAAGGAGTGTATCATATTTGGTATTAGAGTAGGAAATATATTTTATTGGTTTATGTTTTTTAATGTTATAGGTTTATGTTTTATATTTTAGAATAATGTTGATTGAAGTTGCAGGAACAAGTAAGAGAGGCAAAAAGATTTGTGAGGAAAAAGATTAAGTGGTAGATGTCCTAAATCAATAAAGGCTTAGATAGTGTAAGAGAGTTTAAAAAAAAAACTCAAGAACAATATCCCATGGAAAAAATGATGGATAGAGGTATCAAAGATCAATATGACATTACAGATAATTTGATGGATCAAGTGAGATAATTAATTCCACCTAAATATGAGAATGGAGGCTATTAAGAATGCTCTCAAAAGAAGGGCACAAAGATTAGAGATAGATAATGTAGAATGAAATAGAGGATATCAAGGTCAATAAATACACTCACAACCATGATCATTTGAAGAAGAGAGTAAAGGATAAGTTCAATAGGCCACAAGATTATGTAGAATCAGCCCAAGAAGTCATGAGACCATAATACCATGCATATGAGGTAAGACCATTTGTATTTGGTAGAGTTTTAACTAATGGAGGTTTTATAATAAATAGAGGAAGATCATATTTCCATGGGTAATGTTGGAATTTCACTAGAGAAGGACATAGGGCATTAAAATTTCCAACATATTTTGGCATGGACAATCAACAAAATTCAAGAGAGACAAATGAAGAAATGAGGCAAGCAAGAAGTGAGTCCTTACTCATGAGAAGAGTATTTTTGCATTAAAGATATAAATCCCACTAACTAGTTTAAAGGAGTTTGTTTAAGATCAGATTTAAAACAAAGGGGAAATTTTGCAATTTGGTTATTGATGGAGGAAGCATAGAAAATATAGTGTCTTTATAAATGGTACAAAAACTAGGATTGAGGAGAACTCCACATCTACACCCTTACAAGGTGGCATCAATGCAAGAAGGGCATCGAATCTTGGTATGTGAACAAAGTTGGGTTGGATTTTGTATAGGTAGATACCAAGACAAATTTTTATGTGATATAATGCCCATGGATGTTTGCCATTTTTTATTAGGGAGGATATGGCAGTTTTATAGGAAGGGCATTCATGATGGCCAAACTAATACTTATACTATAAATCAAAATAGGATGACACATATCCTTGAACCATTGAAAGGTGATGTAAATATAATGGAATAGAGAGTGATGTTGATGTCAACCAAATAATATTTGGGTAAATTCATTGAGATTTTGAGGTTTATCAAATCCCCTAAGAAGGAAATGAAGACAAGGTGTCTTGAGGTGGTGAATATGGAGGGTTGTGGGTCTATAAAGTTGGACATGAAAAAGGACCAAAAAGAGTGAAAGTTGTTGAAATAGGCCACCAATTTGAACAAATAAAGTGGTTTTTGTGAGAAATAAATAACACCTAGAAGAGTGGTTAATAATGAAGAGTTTAAAAACAAAGAAGGTAGTCAAGAACATGAGGGATATGCTAGAAGAAAAGGGTAAAAAATTATAACTAATATGAATGATAAGTGTCTTGAGAATGCCACCAAATAAAGGAGGATGCATGATATTTAAATTTACAATAAGGAAGCAAATAAAAGAGCCATTAAGGCGCCAAATTTTAATACTAATGAAGTGTTTTATAATGTGTATACAAGTGATAAAGAGGTATCCACCATACAAGTCTTGGAAATAAAGAGGATGGAAACTATTGAGGACAAATAAGTTGAGACTCAGCCTAAAGAGGTAACTAGTTGTCAAGGAATGAACAATAAGGAGGAAGAACCATGTCCAAAGGTTTAAGCTAGAACAAAGGAACAAAGTTAGGAGAAAGTTGAAATGTGCATGGAGACCCTTAGCCTAAATTTGAAGACAAAGATGGAAGATAAAATAAAGATATAAATCCAAACTCAAAATTTGTTAGAGCAATATGTGGAGAGGAAAGAAAAATCTTATAACATTGGAGCATAGTTAGAATATAGTCTCTAAGAGCAAACAAATTGAAGGAAATCTACCTACTATCAAGGAGAAAATAAAATTTGTTCTGGAACAAACATGTAGAGCTTAAGGATAAGTTGATCTAATTGAAGGTTTTATGTTCTTTTGTATGGATGAAAAACTTCCATACGACTAAGCACTCATTAGGAGGAAGGAAATGACCAAGACATAGTCATATAATCCCTTAAGGCTCAAAGTTTTTGTGTTATTTCATTGAATTATGGTAGATATACGGTATACCAAGGTGATAGGTGGAGAATCCTCAATATAGCTATGTATTCAAAAAAGCAAGGATAGTTCAATGAATTCTAGATTGGTCAACTTTACTATGATAACAAGATAATCATGCCAAATGAAAACACATGGGTGAAGAATGTGAATAACAAAGATTGATATTTCAAAATGACACAAAAAGATCAGACTAAGAAACTAAAATAGGGACATGTGAAGGTTTTCAAGTTATTTCTAATGTAATATCAAGTATGGATGATATATTATATTGTGATATGAGGTATGTCATTTCCTACATGCAGTCTTTACAAATGGATATGCATGGAATGATGTATTGTTTAACATTTAAAGGAGTAATATTAGGATAAGATGGTGTGAACCAAGGTCAATGCAGTCTGAGTAGACCTCATATGCTAGAGGATATAATGAGAAAAGTAGAGTTCAATCCTCATAGAATCAAAGTAATGGAAGTATCATCTATAATGGATAAAAAAATAGTTAGAGAACATCAAAGAGTGGAATACATATCTCGTTTTCAATAATTTCATCATCAAAGGGTTAACAAAGCCTCTATATTTTTATTCTAAGAAAGATTTTGGTTTTTTAGGTATCTATGAGGTCAAGTAATAACTAATAAATATTGGTAGGAACATCTTAGAGTTTCACTCTCCAAACATACTCATTTAAGAGGATTCACAACCTAAAATATTGGGAGAAGCATGAAAAGCTATATAAGTTGTTCAAAAGAGATGAGGATTAGGTTGGGATCAATATGAAACTAAGATGAATGACCAAGTAGTAACTCTTGAGTTGAAAATTCCATTTTGGGTTTCATATCACAACTAGAAGTAGAAATGTTGGAAACGGACCTCAAGGCAACATGAACAATAGTGTGTTGAACTCAAAGCATTATATTTAACCCCAATAGTCTTAATAGTATTGGAAAGATAGATTGATAATGTGGAACATAGTATGAGACCTATTGGAAGTAATAAATTAAGTGGTGCATCAATAGTTTCTAAGCCATCATTAATGTGGATGTTGGATTACAAAGAATAGCTAGAGAAAGCACAAGGGTAGATAAATATGACTTTAATAAGGATAATGAAAACATGAAGGAAATATATTCCTTTATAAGGCTATAGGGATGTGAAGACAAGGTAGGAATGAATCAAAAACTTAATCCATATAATGAAGTGATCCCCTTGAAATAAGATGATAGTCTATTTTCCTTCCTTTTGATATTAGAAGATTTATATAAACTTGGAGGAATAAAATATATGTTAGTGAAAACTCTAGAATAAGTTAAAATAAATAATAATAATAATAATAATAATAATAATAATAATAATAATTATTATTATTATTATTATTATTAGAGAAAAAGGAATAAACATCAAACATATCACTTTGAGTTAGGAGCTCAAATATTTTCTACTCGAGGAATTTGATGTAGGAGCATCAAGCATATCAACTAGTTTGAGATTGTACTTGTGTATTGATAGGTGTCTTGAGGTATAAAATATTAATTTTATTCCTTATCACTCATTCAAAGTGCTTAGGAGATGATGCATTATCTTAGAGAGCTCAAATGGTGGTTTCCCGTCAATTTCAAATTGCTTAAGTTGTAATATAATAGGTGAAGGACATGTTTTTAGAAATTATTACAAGTTTAATTGGTTCTATATTTTATTCCACATATTATGGGTTAGATTATATTTTAGGTTAAAATATAAGAATTTCAAAAATCATCTCTAACTATGTGAATTTAAATAAGTTTGTTTGTTTTGTGAATCTTCTAATTTTAGATACACCCAAGAGCAAATTTTGGACTTTAATTACAAATTTATTGATGAGAATAAATAATAAATATAAAATACTTATAGTATATCCCTAAGGAAGGACAAAGCCTTAAACATTTCAAAATTGTTCATATTCTAGTAACATAATAGGGAGAAGGTTCATGTATAACATTTTGTGAGTGTAAAAAATCGACATTTTACATACTTTACAAAAATAAAAGGAGTGTTTTCTAATTAAATAGTGTGTATTATATATTTCAGACCCATTTTGTATTGTATTATATCTCATTTATATAAATATAATGAATTTAAGGTCAAGCAAACCTCTTTTCTTTTGCACAAACCCTATTTTGCATTAAAACCTTGTTCTAAGTCCTTTGTTTGTTGATCAATATTTTGAATGATCTTAATTTGAGAGTGGGATAATTTGGATAGGGTATTATAGTTTTTCATACAATAATTTTTTTAAATAAACAATATTTACTCACTGTGAACCATTAATAGATAGCTCTTAGGTTCTACAAGTTTAGAAAAACCCTAGTTACAGGGTTGAGGCAACAAAAAGGTTATAAAATCAGTTTTAACCATTGAAAAGTTAAAAAAAATTTGTGAAATTATTTAAAATAGAGTTTATTAATATATTAAAGTGTTTTTAAGTTTTTAGGAGTTGTAAAAATGTTGTACTAGATAACTGTGTGCACTTAAAACTCAAAATTCTCAATTTTCTTGACAATGAAGTGAGATGTTTGTCCAAATTATTCAATTTTGGATCTTTTAAATATAATTGAAGGTTTAATAACCTTTTAAATGTTTTAAAATACCTATTATAATTTTAATTTGTATTTTTAAATCCATATTTTTAAATTTTACCTATTTGAGTACCAATTAGGTCTTTAGGTCCAAACATGGTATTATACTATTTTATAAACTATATTTTAAAACCAATTCCTATATTGGTTTTGTAATTTTAGGAGGTCATTATTAGTAATATAATAATTTGACCTAAACCTTATAATATTTTTTATTTCAATTTCATGTTCCTCAAATGCACAAGGACTTGTGAGTACATGACTGTCATAATACGTTAGTTTTAAGACAAAGATAAAATTGAGTAAGTTGGTGAGTTGAATGTCTCAAGAAAATAATCTCAAAGAGTGTATCAGTATACATTGAGTCTATAGAGATATAAAAGGGATTTCAAGAGATTGATAAAACACTTTGATAGAATCAGAAATCTTTCCTTTAAGAGATTTCCTCTTCTATAAGCTTTACTATGTTGGATAGGTTAGATTATATTATTTTAAATATGATCACATATACATATATTTTAAAACTGAGATATAAAATATAAAATAAGGTCTACCAAAATGTCTTAACCATATACATAATCAATAATTGCCTTCCAAATATTTTTTATTTCAATTAACAAGCCATGCTAACCAAAATATTATTATTACCTTAAACTAGATATGGGACCATAGAGAAATACAAATATGAAAAGTAAGGCTGGAAATACAATATATTTAAATAAATGCTTTTCATTGAACTTATCATTATATTTATTCATTTCAAGATAAGTGACTGCATGAAAATAAATGCTATCAGTCTTATGCTTGATTAAGAGAACATCTCTACAAAAGTTGTAAACTCTATTATAGTGATACATATGTATTCAAGTATTAGTAAATTTATTGAATACATATGTGATGGTTTCTTGATTATTATAGTCATTGATTCAAGATATTGGAATAATCAAAGCTCTAGTAGTTTAAGGATTGGGATGAGAGGTTTGAAAAGTAGGTGTAGACAATTTTAAGTTGGTTTCCTTATTATTACAATGTATGGATTTATGTTTCTTTTTGTTTTAAAGACTGAGCTTAGTTGTTTGCATGCACACACATCTATCTTGAAATGATTAAATATAATGATAAGATTCTAACCATATCCATAATCAATAATAATAAGTTTTGCCAAAATATCTTAACCATATCCATAATCAATAATGGGCTTTAAAATCATTTTTTATTTCAATTAATAAACCATACCAACCAAAATATAATACTAACTTAATATTATTGTGTCCTAAGTCACAAGTGGTCCTTAATACATTTATAAAAATAAGTATACAAACATGTTCTTCCTTCTACATAGTTTTAATTACTAAAAAACTTAATAATATATAATTTTCAAACCAAATGTTTATTTTATTTCTAGCATTGAATGCGGTGCAAGTGGAATTAAATCTAGGGATAGAGGTTTAGATTTCACCCCATTTTTTAGTGAATTGGTACCAACATATTGAGGGGACCCAAGAAAAAAATTAATGTTCGTCCAACACGACACCCATGTGATTAATGGAAGTTTCTCAAATACATATGTGATGGTTTTCTCAAATTTTCTAGTCATTTATGCAAGCTATTGGTAGAATTAAAGTTGTTGATACAATATATATATATATATATATATATATATATATATATATATATATATATATATATATATATCAACAACTTTAATTCTACCAATAGCTTGCATAAATGACTAGAAAATTTAAGAAAACCATATATATATATATATATATATATATATATATATATACTTAAACTTTATTACACTATAGATACCTCAAATAAGTGTGGTATAAAATAAGAAGGGAACACCACAAGATACTTATGTATCTCTATAATAGATTTTGTAACTGTTATAGCACTCTTAATCAAACATAACACAAAAATACACCTACTTAGTATAAAATAACAAAGGAACACCATAATAAAGATATGCATCTCTATAATAGAGTTTTAAAATGTTATAGACATGTTATATTAATCAAATAGAAAATAAAAGTACACAAATTACCTCTTAATCATTTGTATACTTTACATTATATTCAACAAGCTTTCTCAAAACCCTAATAAAATAAATCTCAAAATTGATCACAAAATTTATTGTCATTCCTCAATCAAACTCATATTTCAAATGCCTAAATTTCAAATTTCAACATACCAATTTTTTTAATTTTGTTCATGATAATTATTATTTGCATTATCTTTAAAATGTGTTGGACTCGGATCTAGTACTTCAGAGTTGTAGTGTGTTTGAATAAGTATTAGTCAATCCTCTTCTTTCAAATGTTCACTAAAAAACTACTAGAGCTATATCAAATGGAAAATCAAGGACATTGTATCTATTTGTATAGGTCCTCAAGCAATTTTCTAATTTTTGTCAAGGTTTTTTCTTAACTTTGAATTTAAAAATGACAATACACTAAAAATTCTCTCATCTTCCATTGATCCCAAAATCCTTATTTGGCATAACTTAGCAAGATTAAAATATTCTAAGATACTAGATCACATTGTATTTCACTCAAACTTAAGGTAGTCCATCATCTAGTGATCAAGCCATCTTTGAAAGCACGATCAAAAACTTGTTGTGTCAAATCAAACAAATTGATCCCATAGCTTTAGAAAATAAAAAATGCCTTCAGTTTTTTCACCATTTAATTATACACTCTTGTAGAAGTGTTGGGCCAAGGTTTTGATTTTATTCTAAAAATCTAATGAGCTAACATTTTTACAATATTGAGGGTACATCATAGCCATGGATTCTAGTATTTCATCCTAAGGAAAATGATATCTAATTTCTAAAGAGAAACATTTTAGAATTTCCTTCAAGGTGTAACTTACAAAGAATACAACCTCAAGAAATGATCCCTTATAATAAGAACTTATTTGAGTCTATTAGATTGACCAACTGTGTCAAAAGTGTGAGTTGTGGTATGTACTCAATTTATACTAAATACTACACATGATCTTACCATATGTACTACACAAAAGGAGTCTTGGAGCCTCATGATCATAATGTATTTTGCTTTTAGAGTTTTAAGGTAATAATTATATTCTAGTTGGCATGGTTTGTTAATTGAAATACAAAATATTTTAAAGGCCAGTATGGATGTGGTTAAGATATTTTGGTAGACTTTATTATATAATTTATAATTTTAAAACTATAAAATTATTTTAAATATTTTTTTTAGTTATGTCATCTTCACTTTTCATAGTTATCTTGACATATGGCCCCATTATTGATTTATGTGTTATACTCTGATTTTTTGTCACTATTTTTGCTATAATCAATTTATTATATTATCCAGTTGGTCTTTACCACATACCTCTTTTAAACAAATAAGAAATTGATTTTCTTAGAGAAATAACGATATGCATTATACTTATTTTAAATAATGCAAAAAGAACAAATTGAATAAACACAATAGAGTCTCATGATCATATTGTATTTTGTTTTTAAATATTTAAGGTAATAATTATATTTTAATTGACATGGTTTGTTAATTGAAATTAAAAAATATTTGAAAGGTCATTATTGATTATGTATATGGTTAAGACATTTTGTTAGACCTTATCATTATTGATTGTGGATATGGTTAAGAAATTTGAAAGACAATGTTTTGAGAAAATATATTTAAATAAATGATTTTTAGGGAAATTATCATTATATATTTTCTATACTCAGTTTTTTATATTATTTAGTTGGTCTTTACCACATACTTATTTTAAAAAAAACAATAAACTGATTTCCTCTGAGAAATAATTATATGCAAGATACTTTTTTTAAACAATGCACAAAGAAAAAAATGAATAAACACAACAAAGCCTCATGATCATACTATATTTTGTTTTTAAATAATTATAGTAATAATTACATTCTAGTTGACATGGTTTATTAATTGAAATAAAAAATATTTGAAAGGCTAATATGGATGTGGTTAAGACATTTTTGCAAACCTTATTATATAGTTTATAATTTTAAAGTTATGAAAAAGTTTTGAATACTTTTTTAGTTATGTCATCCTCGCTTTTCATAGTTATCTTTCCGTATGGCCCCATAGTTGATTTATATGCTATACTCTAATTTTTTGTCATAATTTTTGTTACACTCAGTTTATTATATTATTTGGTTGGTATTTTGAGAAACTTAAAGAGCTTTATACTCAGTTTATACTTAGTCATATGGCCATCAAATTTAGCACTTAAAAAAGATAAATTTAATATTTAAAAATAATGACAAATTTAATTATTAAAAAGAAGTAACCATATATAAGATCTTGACTTTAGACTTCTCATCCTCTAATATCTTTCTCTATTAGTTTTTCTAATTATTTTTTTATTTGAATATGATACTTAATTCATAAGATATTTATAAGTTTTTTGAAAGAGTTAATAGAAATTACTAGTCAATTTATATTTACTTGGTGATTTTGTCAAAGATTTGCTAATGGAATTATACCTAAAATCTAGGAATCAGTAGGATTTTATAACAAGATTTTAGAGGTCCCTTCTTAAAATTATCTCTAATCCTAGGGAAAGAATTAAGACCCCATTTCTATTGAGCTTAGAAAGAGCATAATAAAATGGGATTATGAATTGATATAGAAGTCTTAGGGAATAGTCTTTAAAGTGGGTGTCACTATTCCACATCCAGTCCTTCCATCATAAATGGGATGATTGTAGGCCCAAATTGTGTAACATAACATCAGGTAGGAGATATTTAATATGAAGAATAAAGGTAAGTTTGCATTATTCAAGTAATGCTTTTCTTTCAAATCTGGCCAAGGGGTCTAATCCTTGGTAGTGACCAAATATCAAATAGTATGAATGACTTTCCTAGATAGCTTGAGGGATTTGATTCCAAGAAATTTAGCCAAGTATTGGCCATGATGGGAGAAAACCATATATTATCATCATTAAATTATAAATTAGTGTAGAAACCATCACCAGTTTATCTCAAATGAAGTTTAACCACCTTAAAATCTTTCCATATAATTTCAACCATGAAAGAACCTTAAATTTTGATAACATCCATCGTGATGATAAGGGTATGAAAGATAATATTTTTCTAACTAGGTTTTCCATAGGGGGATAAAGAGAATATGCAATGCCTTAGCATAATTTTCCAGTATTCATTACCTTTAATGGCTCTAACAACCCATTTAGAACACAAATTTGTGCTTTGCCTATAAATATCAAAAATTCCCATGCCTCCTTTATCACGAGGAAGGTAGAAAATGTTACAAGAAACTCGATGGAATCCCCTCATTTGTTTGAAATTAGACCAAAGGAAATACCTAAGACATTTATCTAACCTATCATAGAAGGCCTTGAAGGGAGCCAAATGGGAGGAGTAATAGACAAAGGTAGCCACTAAGATTTTAGTGCAAACCTAAAATTTCCTTTCTAAAGTGAGAGTATTAGTAATATAGTTATCAATATTCTTCTCCACATGGTTGATGGCATATTTCCAAATCTCTATTAGAGAAATTTTGAAGGTAAATATAATGCCAAGGAATTTAAACTATTCTCCTCTAGTAATCCATTTCCATTGATATTGGAGAAGCTAGTGAGGTATGGGCATTATGCTTTGTCTAGAACATTGAGTCTTACTCCATTGTAATCTAGACCCATAGGCTAAAAATAATACATCAAGACATTTCATGGCTTCTGAGAATTATTTTTATTCTTCTTGAAGTGTGACGAAGGTATCATAAAAATGTTCCCATTAATGTGCTAAGAAGATTGATAAAGTAAAAAAATTACCCTAAACAAGGCCTCGCTAAACACTAGAGGAAAGAAGATATCCTACATCTTTTGTAGAAAAAACATACAAGGATGGAACAAGAGGGAAACCTTTAAGAATGGACCATTAAAGGAAAATATTGTCAAATTTGAGACCATTAATAAGGAGGAAAGCATAGGCATATACTAATAAAGTTTGGACTATTGAAATAAAGAACTGGCCAAAACAAAGAGCCTTTAGCATGGCCAAGATAAAATTCCATTCTATTATATCATAGGATTTTCCAAAGTATAACTTGATAAAAAAATGGTTCACTAATGGAAAGCCCTATCCCATTCCATTCCTTCCTAGTTAGAAATAAGATTATCAAGAATATACCAACCTCTAACAAATCATGTTTTCTATGGTTTAACCATTATAGGTAAAATAAGATGAATATGGTTGGAAAAATATTTAGAAAGGATTTTATATGAAACATTTAACAAGGTGATAGGATTCCAACTGGTAATGATCTCTAGATTCTAGACTTTAGGTATGAATTTCATATTATCTTGATTGATTATAGTACCTAAAGATTGGTTGAAGGACTAATTTATAAACTTGATGTAAATAAAACCCAAAAAATACCCATGTGTATTGTAAAATTTGCTTGTAAATTCATCAAGGATAATATCCTTATCATTGCTCATGTAGTGGAGAGCCTTTGTGAGTTATTGGAGACTCATTGATGCATCACAAATCCATTGATATTTAGGATTTACCTTGAGAGGTACCACATCAAAGTATTCTTGCATATCTCAAAATCTTTCCACTATTTATTCATAAGGTAAAAACACTAATTTAAAATGGTGAAAAAAAGTAGAGGAGATTTTAAGTGATAATTTTGCCTTTCTTCAACTGACTTGATAGCCTTTATCTAGTCTCGAGCTTGTTTGGCCATGAGGGATTTGAAAAAAAAAAGTGAACCCTTATCGCCAAATTTGAGATAATTCAATCGAGAATGAAGTTATGCTGCTATGGTGGCATGGCTATCCACCACCTCAATTTGGTGTTTGAGTGAGGTGATGAGACTCTACATATGATTATTAAAAGTATTTTTCTTAATGATGGGATAGCTCTCTCAAATTCCTTGAGCATCGATTTATCACCTCATTTTATGACCCAAGTGATTTACTTCCCATAGTGGTATAAAAAGGTAGTGGCATGAAGGATGGCCTAATTACACCATTCAATCTAGTTGGTAGCATAAGATTGGAAGGGTTCTAGGTTCTAAACCTAGGAAATCAAATAGATGGTGTCAATATGGCTTTAAAGAGAAGTATTGAGAATAAAATGATTGTGTAGCATTTTGAATCGACCTGTGACCCAGTCTACTATGTAGGATATGGGATAATGATATTAGATAATGTATTCATAATTAACATAGACATAATATCCATTAATATTATAGAAAGAGGAAATATTTTTTTATGACAACATATAATAGTTGAGCCTTTTGAGAACATAGTCAACACTAGTATTATAATTAGACAATGTGAATTTATAAGCCAAGGTATGTTATTGGATGAGTGTTATTGAAGGAGAAGGTAGACAAGATACCATATATTATTGAATAATACCATACTTCACATTCTCCCATGCAATACCTCATGGGAAAAGCACTTGCTTTATCATTGGGATTTTTAACAATAACTTGCACACGAGTCACATGTCAATGAGAAAGTTGTTAGTGAAATAGTGCTAAAATAAATATATTTCAAGACCATCATTAGGGGTTTAAATTTTGATAATTCCTAATTAATTACCATCAATATCCAAAAGTATCCATATCACTTGGTGTGATGGATCCTCCCCTATGGTAATAGTTAAAGGGGAAACTTTTGGTAAGACCAATATGTTGGTGTTGTCAAGTCCCTCTTCATGAAAAGTATAAAATTGGGTAGAATTTCTTTTAACAAATTTTATATTGGTTTACATAATAAATCCAAAAAAATTAACTTCTTGCAGGTAGGCAAAATCTACATGACCAATATGTTGCTAGGAAACACACAGAGAATTTATGAGAGAACTATGTGAGACCTAGAATATTCAATGATATAATATTCATTGGGAAATATAATAATTTTATATTATTTTGATTTATAATATTTAATTTATCTTAATTAGGATTAATTCACCTATTGATCCAAATTTTGATAAAATAAATTGGTGAAGCCATGTATTATTTGAACATTGCCAAACTCTAGTTTTTCTTAGGGTTCCAACCTTTTTTATAATATTTCATAATTTTGTCTTATGGTTTTCTATGTGATATTTAATTTTCCATTATAATTTACTCAAATCAAAAGTTTTATTGTTTTCCCTAGGGTTTCATCCCCATTTCCTATTAGGGCTTCCTTTCCTAGACTTACGACTTATCCTCCCTTGTTCAGCTCATACATGATCCATAAAAGTTTTATTTTAAAAAGTATCATAGGATTTTATTATTCATATTGAGATAATTAAAAAAACTATTTTAGTTCACCATAATATTTTACAAGTTTTTTGGAATTTACTATTTTTAGTAAATTTAGCCTAGAAGATGAAGGGTATACCTATTTTCAAATTAATTTATGGGTTTTTTCTATTTAATAAATTAAATTAAAAAAAAAACTCTCGTGGATTTCAAAATTACCTAACATATTTCTTATACTAGTCATTTTTTTATTATGCACAAAAAGTTTCCTTTGATCAAGATCTAAGTTTTAGTTTTTTTATTACTTTCTTCTCATTTGGAAAATAATATATGTCTATGATGGATATAATGTAATAAAATAATATGAAACAACCTATATTATTCCTCAATTCTTAGTTTTTTAAGATTCAATCAAATCTTAAATTACCATCTAATACTATATGGCAATATCCATGTAATATTCCTTTCATTTCTTCTATTGTCCCTTCTCAAGATAGTGATAACTACTTTCCCTCTAAACAATATCATGTTATCACTATCCCAAGAGGTAAGGTGACTCACCCTATAGTTCCAAATTAAGATAACCAACATGTCCTTCTTTAACCTTATCCACTTCCCACACAACCTATTGATAGTGTTTGTATGCATGTTTAATCATAAGTGCATAGGGTTTATGCTTGTGAATACCTTCAAGATAAAATCATCATTATAATAAATTAAATATAATATTTGTAAAATCAAAATACATATTTTAATTCAAATATTGTATCATTTGAAAATCATAGCACATATACAAAGAATCCAAAATATGCTAGTGTTAACCATGTATTTACATCTTCATCTAGCTATTGTGTATCTAGAAAGACTTCATATCAAGATTGGAAGTGAAAACATAATACATACATAACTATTGTTTCAAAAAGGTGATAAAATATTTTAAAACTTCAAGTGAAATTTTAAGATAAATTCATCAACACATGTTGATCAAATTACCTCATAATGTCCTTAAAGAAGATAAAAATATAGTATGCATATGATAGAATGCAGGGGCATCCTATAGATATTTTTTTGGATTCAAAAGACAAAATATAAAATATAATTGATAGTTTTGATTCTATAATGCATACATCAATCAATAAATCCACTCACATTATGATTTTGTCTTCTAGAACACAAGTGTAAAAAGAAAAACTAGAGCAAGTATAGATACAAAAAGATAATTTAGAGTAAGAAAATACTCAAATGGATAAATTAGATCAATAAAAGATTCAAATGGAAAAAAATAGAAAAATAAAAGCTTCAAAAATAAAAATTAGAGAAAGCAAGGTTACAAAAATAAAAAAATGAAAGAGAAAGATTACAAAAAGAATAATTTCAAAAAGAATAGTTTGAAAGGCAAAGGTCACAAAGGGAAAAACTAGATAAATAAAAGTTATTAAAATAAAAAATTAATAAGAAACAAAAAAGGTTACAAAATTTACAATAAGATAATTTTAAAAAAGAGAAATTATTAAAGGAGAAGTTGCAAAAACAAACTCAAATTAAGCAAGAAATCATCTTTAAGAAAGGGTTCCTAACAAAAGAGGTTCAGAATAAAGATATACCTATAAAATATAAGGTTCCAAGTATGGTCTCAATGGATTCAACCAAAAAGTGTTCATCATAAATAGATCCTTTTATTCTTAAGCCCATCATAGATTTCAAAAAATGTACTAATGTTGATATTCCATCCTTTTGTGAAGCCAATATATGTAGCATGATACTTCTTCAATAGCTTGTGTATGATAGTCATCACTTGGATAATATTATGGGGCGTCAATGATGTAATATATCCATTGAGCTACTAATCATACTTGAATAAAAAATATGTTACATTATATTTTAGATCGACCCTACCTTAGATAAATGCAATTCAAAACTTGGAAGATTATGGATGATAGCAATAGGCGTAAAATTGGGTAAATACATGATTATATCACATTTTAGCATGAATTTTCAATAGTTACAATTTCAAAATAATACAAATCTCTAGAGGAAGATCAAACAAAGGAAATTATTTCCCTAGTTTCCATTCTAGTAAAAATAGCTAGCACCATCACAATAAAGGCACATGATACAACATATATAGAAAAAGCAAAGGAAACCAAAAAAGTATATACCATAATATGGAGTATTTGATTTTACATATACATATACAAAATAATACAAGAGTGGCATACCATAATTTTAGGATCAAGAGGATGAATATTATTATGATGATAATTATACAGAGCATGATTAGAATGACATAACTAATATGCAAGATTAATATAGAAATAAAATTTATGGTTATAACACACATGATATGAGACCCACATAGAGGCATACCCTTGATGATATATTTATCTTATAGTAGCATCATTTATTGTACATAGCTTCTTTATTTTGGTATCATGTTCTTCCCTTACTTATGCATGTGAATACTTTGATCAATTATTCTAATCCCTTGGTTATTGAATAATTTTTGGCACATTTAATCTTATTTTTAACTTCACAAATTTTAAAAATTCAAAATAGTGATTAATTATGCCATCTTCCATTTTTAATATTTTTATTTTCATAGTCTATACAAATAAATTTGTTTTTGACAATGACAAAAATGTCCAGTATAGGACAAGACATATAACATTACTATCCCATTTTGTAAATTCCTATCTTATGTAAATATTTATCTAAAAATAAAAAAATAAACACATAGATCCTTAATATTTATGATTTTGAAACTTTTTGTTCAATTTTAGTATGTAAAACAATGATTTTTTATAATTTTGTTTTTCTTTTCCTATGCTATATTTTTCATACACTCTACATACTTCAAAAAGTGTAAATTTTATGAAATGAGGATATAAAATATTTTCTCTACCTACTCATTCTATTCCTACAAGTTTTGTGATACAAAAAATATACAATGTGGGCATCCTGCTCATAGATGGCCATGCCACCATCTCTTCTAGTACACATAGTTTACATTAACACATGTCACAAATTGTTCAGATCCATCTACTTTATTATAATTTTGAACCCTTGATTATCACTAGTTTTTTTGTAAAAGTACACAAAAAAATCAAATATTTCAAAAGTGTAAAAAGATTCAAAATATTGTAAAAATTTGAAATCCTAACCTGAGCATGATTAGACATATAATTTACATTATTTTTATATGTTATTTATCTCATGATTAGCATATAACATACTATTTTTCTATCATACATGTGTTTCAATAGTATTTAAGAGTATTATGTAGAACATACAAACTTTTATAGGTACTAAGATGTTGGACTTCCATCGACCCAGTAGCCTTGCTAAATAACGGGCATTTTATCCATAGGTGACAACATAAAGGTCTTATTATTTCATGACTCTTATATTTTTGTGTTACTTATTATTTACAAATGTCTTTCTAATATCTCTATCTTACATTGTTTACATAGATATGATATTTTCTAGGATATGATCACATTACACATGCAAAGTGTAGACTATATTTCTAATTATATGCTCCTTTAATGTTGTTACTTGTACATAGAAAACTAAATCTTAATTGTCTATAATATTTAGCTCTTGGCCCCTTCTATGAAAATTTTATTCAACATTTTCTATGAGATATTGGACATTGGCCTTATGTTATGTGCAATATTTTAGCACATCCCTTATTTGAAAAAATAACTATGTCTATTGTATGTGTAAACTTTACCTTGTGACATTTTAACATGACCCTTTTATGCATCCTTTGTCCTTATTTCATTGTGGTTGTTGTGTTTCTTGAGCTTGATAAGTTTGATAAGTGCCACGGTCCATATCATGAACTAACTAATGCATAAGGTACTAATTATATATTTCTACTACTATGAGATTCATTGATACATTTCTATAGGCCTTCACTTATATGTTACATGCATAATTAAAAAAGTGAAAATATTATTATTCTAACATACTTTTTGCATATGATACATTATTTGATGACTACATCTTATTAAGCTTGTTGCAGTTAACTTTTATTTTGAGATGAGAAGCTTTAAGGATACATTCCCTCACCTCAAAGGGGGGCATTGCAATGGGATTTTCATATATGATATATGCATCTTCAAGAGAAAAAATAAGTTTTGGTATAGAATATAGTCTCAAAAGGTTGTAAAATGGTTCAAAATTTAGTCATTGGTATGGATTATTGGGGTAAACACCATGCATTGAACTTAAATTGCGTGATCAAAGTACAAATTCCAATAATTTTTAGTACATGATATAGGTTCATGCATATGTTTCAATTAGAATTTACAAATTTAAATTTACATACAACTACAAATTATATATTTATCAATGGGGTCATGATACATATTCATGCACACTATGCTATTTTTCAAAATATTAATACTATTTTTGAACTACAGACATGGTAAGAGATATTAGAATAGGTTATTTACCTTAGCTCATGTTTCCTAGGTTGTTTATTTATTTTAAGCATTATTTAGGTTTTCCCTTCCACTTAGGTGTAGATATTAAATATTTCAGTATAATGGTTTTCTATCCCTAGGTTATCTCCTATGATCCTATGGGTATCATTGATTTTTATTGACTATATATGCAATGAACTCTCATTGTACTTGATATGTTTCTAGATATATTATATGATATTACTACCATTTATTTTGCATATTAATTTGTTGCATTTAGATCCTTCATGTGATGTTTTTTTCTATTAACACTTGATATTTATTTAGCTTGAAACAATCTATTTTTCATTCCTTTCATCATATAAAATCTTAAAAGTGTTACAAACATCAATTTGTGAGCTTGATAAAAAAATTGACTACAATGTCATCTGTATTTTCATCCTCAGCATTCCTAGTTTACCTCATCCAGCTCTATAACTTCAACATCTCATCCTTGATATGATCAATTTGTCCTTGGTGTCTACTTGTGTCTTCATCATTATCAATCATCAACTCGATTTGCATCTAGTTTGGCTTTCTTTATTCCATCAGTTGGGATTATTTGTGCACAATGATTGTGAACTCTTTGTTTTCTAGTGTAGTGGAAAGCCTTAGCAAAACCCTCCTTGGACTAGTTCCTTTGGACTCAATTTGTTTGTTTTTTGTAATGCACAAGGTTTGAATCATTGAAAGTTATTTTTTCCCTCCATATTGGACACTTTCTATGTGTCCCTAGCTTCCTTTTGACCCTTTTTATGGGGTTTTTTCTAACATATTTTAGCACAAACATCAACACATTTGATTTAACTTTCCCCTAGGTGGATTATTATGCACCAGTGATGGTCAGTAGGATGTCAATTTCAAATCAATAGACATGAAAACTATCCATCAAAAGTGTCCCTCTCTTTTTTGGGTGATGTCACTCACCTTGATGTGACAAGGGGGTGGAGAGAAATCAAAAGGCCTTAGCCCCTTAGTCACATGGTATGGTTAAAAGGGGGTCTTAATTTATGTTTTCTACTAATGGGGGCTTAATTCTAAAGGTTGATTTTTTTAATTCTCAAAACACTCAAGTTTTTCATTCCAAGCATTTTTTTTAGTGAAATTTTTATTTTTGACCCATTTATTATGGGAGAAAATGTAAAAACTACATCTTTTGATCAGTAACTTGAAATTGAGTGTTATTTTTTTCAAAAGTGTGTGTTTCTTTTATACTCAATATATTGTTGTGTTTCTTTAATAATTAATCTTGAATAGAAAACTTCAAACCATTTACATACCTTGCATCCATCTAATCTTCTATCTCATCATGCTCCACATGTATGAAAAGCTTGTAAAACTCATTTTCATACTCTTGTATACTATGATCCTTATGTCTTAAATTATAAAATCTTCTATATATGATGTATGCATAATCTATAGGAAGACATTTCTCCCTCTTCTTATTCTCCATATTTTTCCATGAGTTGATATTCTCTTTACATTTTTTTTGTCTTTCTTTCTACTGGTGATCCCACCAAATCAGTGCATGACCCTTCAATTTTGTGCATGCAAAATTTACCTTCTTGTCTTATTTCATAGTTCTCAAAAAAAAAAAAAAAATCTCTATGCTATTCATCCAATCTCTCAACTCCTTTGGTTTTAAACTTCCTCCATAATCTAGAATGACAACCTTGACTCCTTTATTCCTTCTTTCTTAAAATCTAACCATCCTCTCTTCCATTGATGGTGGTTGTTCTTATTATTCCTCTTATATGATTTTTTTTCATGATTTGTGTCATCTTCTACATCATCTTTTTCTTTCATTTTTCTTTGATTTGTATTAATTTTGGTTAATTATTCTACTTGCCTCTTCAATGCTTGCATAGTACAATTCTCTCACCATCTCTTACACGTCCAAGATTCGAACTTGCTCTGATACCAAATAATGAACCAAAATAATATCAAAATAATAAAATTACCAATATGCTAAGATTCTGAACAATCATTATTATTGATTCATAGTGAATGAATGAAATAATTACAAACTATATATAAACAAATCTCAGCTCAAAATTGGCATTGACTTGAAAAATTTGGAACTCTAAAAATAAGTAAAACTCAACCTATTATTTTTAGTGGCTACTATTTTTAATAACTTTCACATGCAAGTATGCATAGCTCAAAAAATCTTCAAAAATAAACTAAACATTAAAATTAACTTATCGAATGAATTTCAACTCAATTTAAAGTTTATTTACAAAACTAGATAATTTTTAAATTTAGAAAAAATATGAAAATAAAATTAAACTATAATTTCAAACCCTCAGATGGTCATGTATGGCCTCAAAAAAACATAAAAAACACCCCATAATTAGAAGGGCCAGTTATGACAACATTGAAATTTTTGAGATGATTATTTTAACATGAAGATGGGCTCAAAAGGAACTATAGATATAAATTCATAGATTTCATAAGTTCAACCTATTTTTATGCATCAAAATGTTATCCCAACTAGTTTGTGTTTAATACAAGGGTGGAATGCACCTGCTGACCTAAACCCTTCCCCCTTCCCTCAATGGAATGGGGTTGGAATCAATTTAATCACCACCCCATTTAATTATTAATACTAATTTTTTTTAAAACCAAAAACAAACTTACAATTTCAAATTACATTTTATATATATATATATATATATATATATATATATATATATATATATAAAATTAATTTTACATTCATATAAATCTAAACACTGAATATAAATATATAACATACACATTTAAAATGTAATGAATAGTTATGAACATAACAAATTTTCCATATATATGTAATGTTTAATTTTTGAAATAAACAATTTTCTATTTTGAATATTAATATTTTATTATGTGTGTGTTTGTCTATATGTGTATATGATTGTGTATAATTCAAAGGGAAGGAGAGATGGAATGAGTGAGGAGTATTCACTTTAAGACTTAAAATCTAAACAATAGACTTTATTTTATATGAGAAGAAGAGAGAAATTATTTTCACAAGCATTCAATTTAATTTTTTAATATTTTAATAAACTATAGAAAAGAAGAGAAAAACATTATATTTTAAACATTACTTAATCTACTTATTATAAGGGTCAATTTTTTCCCTAACAAATCAGGTAAAAAGAAGAGAATCAATTTATTTTAAACACTCCAATTATTATAAGGGTGAATCATATATGAAATTGAAAAGGTCAACATCGGTCCATTATTTCATTCCAAGGAATGTCAACACAACATGATTGGAAATTTTACAAATAGTCTATTTCCATTTAGTTAATACATAAATATCTTGTAATGGATGGAATGGGAAGGTATATATGGTTCTCCTATCAATCCACTTCAAACAAAGGAGGGTAAGTGCACATTATTTAACCATAATACAATGTTAAGGTTGTTTTTATTTAATTTTTACAACTATTTATTCAATCATGTACAAAGAGATATTTTAAACATGCAATAAAATGACTACTTTAATTTTTCATTTTCTACTATTTGATTGACAATGCTAATTCCATCTACACAAGACATGTTAAATGAATGCCTACCTCTTCTCTTCCATTTGAAAAACAACACAATGTCTCCAATGCTCTAAGAGACCTCATCCCAAGCTCTCAATGGTTAGCCGATAACCAAAATGAACCATCAATAGAAGTTTAAATAGAAATTTCTCCCACTAGACTTCACCTACTTTCATTAATGGAGGGGTGTACTATCCTTACAAAGGTCATATTATTGTCATAAAAGTACTCATACCTTTATTAAAAGATCATGTGTTATGTATACAAGTAACCTTCCTTTATACTTCACTTGTAATGGTCAACAAACTATCTAAGAAAGTCCATACCTTTTTTATATACTCATTAAATTTCTTACAAGTAACATGTAGTTTTACTTATATAAGTAAACTTACTTCCTTATACAAATATTTTTATTTACTTACATGTCTATATGGCCCTCTTACATTTTAATCAATTCCCTTACAATACTTCCAACACACTGTAACTAGTGGGTCAAGTCTGCCAATTAAGTTGAGACTTTAAGGCTTGTAAGCTTCCTAACATGCCTAATCAATAGAGTTCATAATGTTTATAAGAAACTTATGACCTTTTTTAATTTCCATTTTAAAATAATGTCAATTTTAAGAATATAAAATATATGATTAAGATGTGTGATTTTAAATTTTAATTATCTTTAAAATTAATAACAAAAGCATAACTATTATCATATGGATGGAACAATAAATTCAAATTTCTTCAGAACCATGAGTGACTGTATTCGGTGAATGCCTTAATTCGACAAGAGAGAAATAACTCCACACGAAGAGTGTTACATTCTCCCCTATTATAAAAGCATCATCCTCAATGTGTCAATCTAATATTAAATGTTGAAACTCAAACACACTTCCAAAATATGCCTTAAGATGCCAATCAATACAAATACAATTCTAACAACAATCAATTTTTACTTTTATTTTAAAACATGGGAAAGAAACATAATATCCTATAACCATTTAATTAGTTTAGTATATTTTTAAAAGTTAAATAATTCTAAAAAATTTAAATAATATTTCACACTTCATAAAAAGATTTTTTTAAATAATTATATAAAGTTTTCCATTATAACAACTTAATTTTTTTAAATTTAAACATCAATTTTAATTATTAAACATTTAAATTTATTTTGAAAACTACAATTTTATATTTATCTCATAATTCATAATCCAGACAATTGAAATCAATTTTCTAGGAGTAACTCTCAGTGCCATACTACAATTAAAACTCCAAAAAGAATTGATGCCAAAAAACTTCTTGTTAGAGTACTCTTTGTTTACAATTTTAAAACTTGTGTTAATTTTACAAACTATGCAATTCATGTATTACAACATGACTTCAAATTTCTACGAAATAGATATTTATATACATTAAATGCAGAATAAATATATTGTAGTAAATAATAATTTAAGATTTCATTTGAGAATAAAATAATTAATTAATATAATATTAATATCAAATTTAAATTATATTAAATTAAAATTTAAAAATAATTTTACATATTTTAATTTTATTTATTTTCAAATTAGAATATAATAAGTTTTATAATCTATAAATAAAATTAATATATTAAAATTAAAAAATTAATGTTTTTTTTATAATTTATAATATTAAAAATTATAAAATTATTTAGATTTTTATTACCATCAAACTTTATAAATATTAAAAAAATATTTTTTAAATGGTAATAAAATTTTACCTAATATTTTATTAAATTAATTATTAATTTAAAAAAAAAAAAAAAATACTAATAAATGATAATTAATTTTTACCCAATAATACATTAAATTCATTTTTCGTTTATATACTATAATATAGAAAAGATAATTGACTCCACAGCCTAAAAAGAATACCTGTAAAAATATTATAATTTTTCTCAGTCGACTGAAAGAACGTTTACACCATACCCTAATTTTCAATCTTGGTAACAAATCCAGGTGTTGCTTCAACGAATCTTTACCAACTTGTAAATTATCAGCAGATGAATATTGTAAGTTATAATCCCGTGACTGAGAGTACATAATGTCGCTTGCATTGAGAACTCAAATTTATTTATTCGAGAAAACTTCATGTGATTTGCAGGAAATTGTGGAGGACTGGGGAAGCGTGACCCAATTCAGAGCGCTGTGTACCACAATTTTGGTCTCCCACTTCCCCGCCTTTTTACACAGAAAATATCTTGCCTCTGAAATCAAGATAATATTTCTTACAAAGAAATATTATCTTAATTCTATAAGAAAAATTGTGGAGGTATTCACTCACAATGCAAAATCTGATTTCCTGTTGCTGTTTTGTCTCCATTTGCCTCGGAAGACCTTATCTTAAATTCCCTTTTCCCAATAGCAACTAAACACACAAGTAGAGTCAAAACAAAATAAATAAAAAGCAAGGGTACTTTAAGAGTTAATCAAAGACTGAAAGGGCATTTTAAAGGCTCCCTTAACCCTGACAACTATCATGGAAATTTTCTATATACCTAAGAGGTAAAATAAATACTTGCTAACTGATTGAGGAGATTACCGAAAATTTGTTAGTAGTAACGCAAGTGATTATTGCTTTTGTGTGCTAAAATAACGTCTCTTTGTTGCCTTCTGATAGGGTTTTGAACGTTCAACACCATGATGTGCACATTCTTAGCTGTAAAAACACATAATTGTAAAATATTGGTAATTGTTAATCGACACAACAGACTGCATTTAGTCTCATAGCTTTTAAAAAATTGATCTTTAAAACGACCATTTAATTATGATCACTTAAAGTTTTTGAAATATAAATTCATGAAATCTTTAGAGCAGTACAGAATTAAAAAATTACTATTCGGGCAATAACAGTGAGGAAGGCTAAAATTTTAATTATTGCCTTAGGAATTAACAGTCAAAAGTCATAGTAGTGATCGGCTCAACTGCATGACACCCTCGGCCTATGGCAATAACAATACGCTGCATTACTTATCATGTTCAAAGACTAAGTTTGATGGTTGACCATATTTATCATGAAATATTTTGATGATGATTATTTATTCAACATTTCTCTTCAATTATTATAAACTTTTATAATTTTTTACAGTGTTCTTAAAATTTTACTTTGCATTTAATACCGTATCTTAAATACATTGATTGTATTTTAGAGACAAAAAATATTAGAGTGTGTCATATTCACTCTTGATGTCAAGTCCACTTTAGGTAGATGTGTTATTTCTTATGTACACACAATTATTAAATGTAAAATTAATGTCATAGTTATCCTCACATGTGTGATAAGTGTTAGGTATAACTGGGATAATGATCCCACTTTTTACTCCACCAATAATAATCTCTCACTCACATCTTAATTTTCCTTTATAACAACCTTTTGTGTTCTTGTGGAAAGAAATAAAACATAGAGTCATCACCTAAGCTAGTAGAGATGTAGTGTTTTAGAAAGTCTTATTATAGTGCAACAAATGTTGGTTGCACACTTACATTGTATATTACACATAGTTAATATAGTGTGTCTTTATTGGGAAATCTATCTTTTATTTGAATATTTTATATGTTGATGGTGTCTATGTTAGAGATCCATGGGATATGTTTTCAATTCTAATATGGTACTAGAGTGGGCTTTCCTAAGAAGATCAATGAGATTGTTTGCGAGGATATCCATATCACTCTCAAAGATTGATTGTTAGGAAGATAAAAGGGAGAAAGAGTAGAAGAGGAGACTCGATCACTCCAAAGCTTCAATACTTAGCAAGCTTCAAGTGGCAAGGATTTTTTTATCTCTTTATCAATTTTTGTGAGACGTTTATCGCATTACCATCTCTTTTGCTCAAATCTGGTTCATTCCTTTGAATGGATTCATGTACTAGTTACAAATCTACATATGGAGGAGTTTCATGGAGGATATTTTTAGTCAAATTATGTCTAAGTGTTTTTGGAGAATCAGACATTCCCATTGTATTTAAAGTGCCAGATAAAATCTCTTTTGATTAACCTAAATATGACACCATGAGCTCATTTTTGAAGTAATGTATATTACATTTCATGTGGATCTAGATAATTTATAGGGGTAATACTGACCTTGTAGTAGTAAGAATCACCTTGTAGGATGAGAAGGAAAACAAAATTTAGAGTTCATTTGGTATGTTTTTAAGACTAAATTTTGAGTTTTGTTAGTAAATAATGATGAACTATTAACTAATATATTTGGCTAAAAATTGGATTTGGGTCCATCCAAATGTTTTTTTTCACCCTACATTTTTTTATTAATGCGGTATATTGGGCACTCTCAATTGAGTATTTTTAGTGCTTTTTGTGCACACCTACTACATTGACACTTTTGAAGCTATTGAGTTTCTTTATCTTTAGTTCTTAGTCAACATTAAGGGGAAGGAGTAGGAGGAACAAGGGAGAGTGGGGGGGTCTTGTGTATTACTAATGTTTCTTTTCTTTTCAAAGCATGTTGTATACATAGTGATTGTTCTTAGTAGATGCATAGGTTGGTTTTTTCTTGGAGGAGCTCCATAGCACTCCATTTACAATCATTTAACTATGCATTCTATTTATATGTAATGCATACTAATAGTCACTCTTTTTCACACAACTAGATTCCTTACATCCAAAAAACAAGGACATACACCCTTTTAAAACCTTCATTTACTTGTTGTCTTCTAAAACTACCATTTCATTCTTTTTATTTCAAGTTTGGAGAGTTTGCATTTTTGAAGGGAAAGAAAAGGTAGTGTATACTTTAAGATTCCTTGCATCCAGGAAATAAAATTATAGTCTTCCATTATAGTCTCAAGTAATTTCCCCCCACCGTCCCCCCCTAGGTTAGGGTTTGTAATATATATTTTGTGATACATTTTTAATAATAATCATAATGTAAGAGAACTTGTCCAAATTAAATTTGTATTTATCTCACAAATATAAATATTTTTATATAAATTTAGATACTTTATTTGATGGACCTATTACCTGAAGAAAACTTTGAACAAAATCACGATCAAAACCCCCAACATTTTAACTTCACAGATGAAGAAGATCAATTATATGAATAATATAATTCAAAGTAGAAACAACTGTAAATTATTATTAATAGTTTTCCTGACTCTTCATGTCATAGTGCATGCAATTCAATTGCCACTACATTGAAGGTTATTTTCAAGGAAGTGGGAAATTTCACTTCCCAACTTGATGCAATGTTGCATCAAAGAGATGTTTTGTAATAATATTATTATGAAAAATTGTCATATGAGTACATTAAGAAAAAAATATAACAAAATAAGAGGTGTTTGATTTATTTCTTATGCCCATAACCACCGAACTACCATCAGTGAATTACAAACACATTACCATTGATTGGTGTGTTCATGTAGAGATTTTTAAAAAATTGGATAGGTGGCAATTGGTGTTTGATGAGCCGCCATGAAATAATAATGAGGTTCCATTGTATTTCTTGAGAAAACTTTATTGTGAGTTTGTTCTAAAATAAATCCAAAATTTTGTTGACACAAAGGCCTCCCAACATAGGGGAGATGGGTCCTCATATGATATACCTAGTGCCAAGTGAGACCGAAACTAACATTAGATAAATCTAAGGAGAATAAAACATACTTATATACCCAAACATTGCTTTGTATCACATAGACAAACACCCTTGAGGTAGCTACTAGTCTCACACAAGTTATGATTGACCATGTGATGCATACACTGAGGAGTTCTTCACATATTACATGTGGTAGCACATCTAGTAGTGTCCCTCCTACTAGTCATGGAATAGATAGCAGTCATCCTATAGTTCATGTACATAGTGTGGTAGAAAGTGTATTGTACCTCCTATTCAGGTTAAACATACATGATTTATATCTATAGTTGTTTCAACATATCTACACACTAGTAAAGAATAGTATATTCCATCTATAATTTTTTCAACACCTCGTGACATTAGCACACCAGAGCAGACACTATCATGCCATAGTACATGTCAATTGTAGTTACTTTAGCACCTCAAAACACTATCATGATAGAGTATATATCATATTCAGTTGCTTCATCACTTTTAGGCAATAGCATACCAAGTTATATTCCATCTATAATTGATTTACCACCTCTCGTTAGCACACAACCTATTATGCATGGCTTATCTAATTCACCATTTATATTTGACACATATATTTAATTAATTATAGTTTGTTTATGTATTTAAATGAATATTAATTTTATCAAATTACATATATGTTTACTTAATTGACAAATATTTGACTTCTGTATTAAATTTATTGTATAGATGATCATCAATGTCTTAAGTAGTCCAGCTAGATTAGATTATGTTTTGACATTTCAATTAGCACTGTAGTACCCTACACTCAGGTTGGGAAAGTAAAATTTCAAGTTTTTATATTATTCAAATAGTGTTAGTGTAGATTAAATATTTTTTCTTTATATGCCTCTCTTGCTCTTTCTTTATGTTTACAGAATGAATAATTTTGATTTATATTAAAATAGGTTTAGTTTTATTTAATTCTTAATTGACATCTTTCATGTTTTAGTTTTATAGATGATGATAGATGTTATGGGTACCCTGCATGGATCACATTAACATTTTATTGATGTTTTAGTTTCATCCTAAGATCCATTATCTCCAGAACAACCCCTGATTCAGAGACAGAGATTGTTGAGAACACATAGCAAATTTTTTTTTAAACTTCAAGTAATGAAACTCTACATCATATTTATATTTGTATACATGTTTAGATATAACCCATATGTATGCTCCATATGATTCTCCATCGTATATATATTTGAGGTCATGCATCCCAAGATAACCATTAAGGTGGCATTGGTGATTCTAAAATCATCTTGTTTAATTTTTATTCTTGGCAACTATGTCATTTTCCATATATCATTTTAATGCATTAAATTTTATATTTTATATGTTGTATAGGTGCCACAGATATATGAGGTTGTGGCAGAGATAGTTGGTCCTTCACATGCTGAGAGGATATTTTCTCCCCATAATGATTCATACAACACTAGCGGTTCTACATATATGGTGATGAGGCACACTTTATTTGGAGGCAACAAGCAGTAAAAGAGCTATTTATTGTGTTAGGGGTAGTTATAGGCACAATCTATTTTGTATGTTGATATGGCCTGCCTATATGGTACATTTTGTGTATGTATATTATGGTCTAGATTGTATCTCGACATGGCATTTTCAATGTCATTATGACATAATTCAGATACACATACATATTATTTGACATATCTATGTGAATCATATATTTTTATAATTTGTGTATACATATTTAATTTTTATATGTCATTATTATTTTTTGTTTTTGTTTTTTTGGTTGTTACATACATGTTATCATGTTCTTGAAATTATTCATAAACTAGGAAGTTTTTAAGCATGGTTGTGTTAATAAAGTTTTCAAAACCTAAATATTATTAACTTAACTTATAAATATGTATATATCCTCTACAATTCATTTCCTTGTGCAAGAAATATCCTTTTTAATTTCATTCTTGAAAGGGGCCAATTTAATTCCCACTTAATTGGTATTCATCGATACATGATCATGTCCAAGAACTAAAACTAAAACAATAGTCCCAACTATAGAGATTGAATCCAAAATGAGTTAGATCAAGCATTATTCAATAAAACTCAAAAAAATCATAAATAAAATAACTAAGTCAACTCCTTTAATGGGGTTTGAAAATGATAAATAAGAGCTATTGAAAGAATGAATATACATCAAACCTTCCCAAGAGCATCCCACCTCCAAATGTGACTCAAAATGTGATTTTCCCCTTGATTTGGTGTTCAAGTATTTAGCAATGATGGGTGTCTTGATTCTCCATCATCTCAAGTGCACTAATGAAACTAGGATCATGATATTTGATTAAATTTATGCCCATAATGAAGCCATTATATTGCAAATTAAGCATAATAACCCCACACAAACATGACTTATGGAGAGAATTCTACATAATAAGTTTAAACCAAAAGATCTTAAAAATAGTGGTCTTAGACATCCTATTTATAGATTTTTGGAAATGATCAGAATCAACCATGACTGTCCATCTTGAGATCAAGATGTGTGGATATGAATCAATTCAATTTTAGAGGCTTGATCCATCAATATCCCCATTAATATTTAGAAGAAAGGTGCATTAAAGAGGCATGAGAGGCTTTAAACATGATATTTGTTTTATTTATGGCTTATGGATGCCACCCCACAGATGATTTCACCTAATGATGCAGATATTAGTAATGAATTTCTAATTAATAGATATTTAATAAATTTCATGGATTTTTCACTTAAGTTCTTGATTTAGATTAATTTGTTTAAGTGACGCTAATAAATGTTTCTGCAATTCTTTGGAAATTTGTTATCCACTATTAATCAAACTGGTCAAAATGTCAAGTTACTAGGTTGTGATTTGACTGGAGTATAATTAGGTGTCAGTTGTGTATGAAGCAATATCCCATTTAGGACATTGTCGACACAAAATAACACATGCATGTGTCAAGAGCATCTAAATTAGAAGAATTTAGTGGTTTAGAGCGTCAAATTGTATTTTTATCATTTTGACTCAAAATGATTTAAGAAAAGTTAATAACATAAAATGCATTTCCCCATTTAGGGATACATTAGCTTGAATCAACACTTGTATACAACAATATCAAACTATTTAACACATTTAAGTGATTTTGGCCTAAATTATGCATTTGAGTGAATTTTGAGTAAGATTGACAATTTCAACATAATGGTGCTAGGAATTGGATGTTTACATGTTACCCCTATTTGAGAAAGTATGGTGAGACATTCGATCAAATCAATGTCTTTTTAAAGAAAATAGTTTTCAAGAAGAAGTTGGAAGGAAACGACCCATGATACCCCCTCGAAAGGACATATAAGAATGAAAGAAAGGGATGAAATCTCAAAAAGAGAGAGAAAGAGTGAAATTAACCCATGGAAGAGATTAAATCCATATTGAGATAATGCTTGCACACGTTGATTCTCAATGATCAAAATATAATAGATTGTAATGGTCCCCTGAGGTGGAGGGAAGTGGAAAGAATACAAGCCAAAAATATCAGTGACACACTTTGAATACACCTAAAATAAGGTGAAATCTATGTGCTTAGGGAATGATCGATCCTGAGATAAGTTGCATACTTTAAAATCTGCTAGAATGAGGGAAAATTTTGTAGAGCTTAGAATTATAATAAATAGGAGAGATTTTCTCTAGATAAAGGAAAATAATAATGTGCCTAAGTAGAGAAAATTTGATCAGTGGATACCGCAATTTTGATCACTGGTAATTGATTTTGCCCCAATAGAGCTGATTTGATCGATGAAGGGTCAAAATATTATTCCCCAGTATATAGAATTGTCAATCATATCCCAATTATATAACTTAATACATATATTAAATATGAGTAGGTGTAAACATATATGTGATGGTTTAAATGAATGAAATACCACAAAAAACTAGGCCTATGAGGATGCACAAAGTGATGAAAGAGATGAATAAAAGAATGAAGGTGGCCGAGATGACTCAAGAGATGTCATGTATTTAAATTCTACCAACATATTCTAAATGGACCTCAAGCCAATGTAGTTCACCCAGAAATGAGAGAAAATGGGATGAGGAATGAAGAATAGAATAAAACATACCACTGTTCAATTAAACTCAGAGTATGACAAGAGATGCACATATTTTCATTATATAATGTTGAAACCAAGTGCATGGGGATGTTTTTAATAAATTTTAATTCATTTCTATGCATGCAATGAATTTTAGAGGTCAATGAATATGGTGAAAGTTTTTTCACAAAATGACATGTATGGTTCAGATAAGACAATGTTGTATAAGGTCTTGAGATTGGTCTGAAAGACCAATATTTTTCTATTATACCATATGAGTTTTGTGTTTGAGTATGTTATAAATATGTCATAGAATATTTTTAATGCATAAAGAGTCTTTGAAAGTGCCTACACATGTGTTATATTTCAAAGTCACCATGATTTGTCTTTTAGGAAAATTGACAGTTCTGAGTAAGTTGCAGAGATGATTTTGAAGCTTTAAGCTATGAGTGAAAGTGTCTAATGCATTTTTTAATGGACCTAATGAATTTTGAGGCTTATAATGTCATATATGTGATCATTTTTGAGTGGTCTAATTATGTTTGAGCTTCAGTATTGGAAGGAAAACTTTTCAACGTATATAAGCCTAATAAGACTAAGTACTATTGAGAGGTTTCATGAAGTGGTTGGACCTAAAAGGTGTTATGGATCTCAGAGTATGTTTTCTAAGGTATATTTAATTTGTGTTTTAAATTATTTTGATTTTTATGTGTAATTATTTCCAAGGGATCAAATGGTAATGTGTTAGTAACAAGGCCTAATGCAATTATGTCTCCATGAGACCTAAAAGTGAAATGAGGTCCAATAGAGTTATGACAGACCAAAAAGGACTCAAAGGTAGTTTTAATCTTGTTTATGATATGTCTTAAGACATATTCTATGGATAAACTAATAATTTAAGGGTGTGTGGCTGACTAAGCGGTATATGAACAAGGAATGGTATATATAAAGGGTAGTTTTAGGGATATTTGAAGAAGTTAAGAGGAAGAGAATGGATTGAAAAATAAATGATCATGAAGAGGTTTGGGTAACATATTGTGAACCCTAAATATAGAGAAGATAATCATTTAATGATGATCATATAGGTGTTGTGTATTTGAATATCAAATTCATATGACCTATTTAGTCTTGAAGAGGGCTAATTGAGCGAAGAAACATAGAAGCAGTTTTGAGAGAGATCAAGTGGAGTATAGATGGAGTGATCCTTACCTATTAAGAGGCTATCAGAGTTGTATCAGTGATTTATTATTGATGTATTATATTGGATAGATCATATAAAGAGCTGAATGGAATAAATAAGGTTGATTGGTTGAGTTGGTGCTTGGTTAAAGACAGAGTTAAATCTTCCTTACAGGTTGGTGCTTGAAGAATTAGTCTTGGTTGATTACATGATGTTCAAGATATATTTTGATCTACCTTGTATTTTGGTGCTTGTATAATTTTCCTCCAACTTAGTTGGTTCTTGGTCATATGGGGTTGTAGCCTCCTAACAAATAAGTGCTTGCTAAAGTCAAGTTAGTTATTGATAAATTTGGGGTTGGTACTCCATGTTTGGTTGATGATCAACTGAATTTGATACATTTTATTATAGGATAGTTTTTCCAAGATTTGTTTTGGTTGGTTTTATCCTCCTTGAGGGTTTACCACATATGTGATGTGTTAATGCATTGGTAGATCATTGTGTTTCTTTCTTAGTTCATAGATGAGTGGATATAGTTAATTGATATTTTATTAAGACCGATTCACCCCCACACCCAGTCATTATCCTTCCAACAAAGATGAGCCTTCAAATAATCCTAATAACTTCAAATTTCTAACTTATAAATAAGTAGTAAATTTTTGGGAAAAGAAAGATGAACAGAATGAGGACCAAGAAGTTGATGTCAAGAGAGAAAACCTTTTGTTTGTTCAAGCCCCACTGCCCTCTCCCCAAGAATCTATAGCTTGTCCATCTTGGAAGTATATCCAAGAATATTTTAAACATGAAAAATAGGCATTGGTTGAGAAGTTTGATGATCAAGTTACAAGTAATAATGAACTTCAAGAAGATAATGAGAAGGATGAGGTGGTTGTTGGAGAAAATGAAATGTCTATAGTCCAGCAGAACCTTCTTTCCATCCAAGAATTATTTCAAGTATCTCCTTCCATCCCCATGCCCATTCATGATCCCTCCATCACACCTCATTCTCCCTCTCCAAACCATGAACTTCTTCACTTCACTCCCACCTCGTCCCTTCTTGAAGTAGAACCTATCATATGGTAAGAATGTAAAGAATACCAAGCTAAATTTTTAATTGATCAAGAAGATCACACAAGTGTCTATGAAGAACATTTCACTATAGGGACTCCCCTTGGAGAAGATAAGAACAAGTTAACCTTATTGAGTGAATAAAGTGAATATCTAGATCATGTTGTCATTGTTCATAAAGAACATGATCAAGACATGAGAGAGGAAGTGCTTGAGAAGAGAATCACATCAATTCAAAGAGATGTGAGAGACATGTCACAGACATATTTGCACATGTTCAATGAATATGAAGGTTTTGAGAATCTAGTTCTTTTAGGAGAGCAAAATGAGATTGTTGAGGAAGAATGTAATGTGCCTATTGAACAAACAAGTATTGAAGAACATCACTAAGATTTTTAAACACACGATGGAGTAATCTATGATGACTATGACATTCATGAACATGGTCAAGAGGATGCTTTTAAAGAGGTTATAGTTCTTAAGTAGAAATAAGGAAAAGATGATTGGCAGAAGAATATTAAACTTATCAAATAATTTGGAGACTTTTGCAAGGTTAAAAGTCAAGAGAACAAGAAGATAGAACAATATTTCCTCATGGAAGATAATGATGAAGATTGGAATGACTATGTAAATCTCCGTGAAGAGATTGATGAGCTTGCAAATGGTAAGAAATTTGATCTCATTCAAAGTAACATGAAGGTCAAGGAATATTGCTTGAATGAAGCATCATTGGAATTTTCAGCTAAGGGGTCTCAAGATAAGATTGAGATTATTTAATTTCAAGAAGATTTCACCTTCATAGGTGATATGTTTGTAGTTTTTGTGGTTGCTTTGAATATCATACCAAGGAGAGTGACAAACATGAAGGAGTTGAGGACATCAAGGACAATGCTCAAAGGATAAATTACTTCATTCACTCCTTCATCTCATGAAGCAAGATTCAATTTCCCATTTGATCTAGGAGGAAAATTTTCACTTTAGGTTAGTTTGTACATAGGTTAGTTTGTTTGAGTTGTTTGTGTGTTTCCCCTAAGTGTTCATGATAGCACAAATGTGTGTCTTGGTGTCTTTCTTTATGTGTTTGTTTAATTATTATGTGTTATGAGTTTGAGGTCTTTAATAGGCATATCAAGGTTAATTGGAGTGTATGGGTGACTCCATTTCCCAATGATAGGAGAAGGTAACTGGTCCTTAGCATAGAAAGCATGCTACCTATTAGAAATCACCAAAATGTTGACTAATTTTACCCATAGGTTAACATAAGTCAACCCCCCTGTATGTGCAAAGTTTTCATAAGGTCCTATAAGTCACAAAATGTTTAGCATGGTCCTATAATGAGATTAAGTCACCTTTGAGGTCACATAACATGTTTTATCTTTGTGATTTATATCCACTTGTCTTATTAACCTCTTATGCCACATTTTGGTCATGTTCGAGTGAATCATACTATTTTCAACTAAAGTAAAAATGTGTAAGAGTTAAATATAACATACTACATGTTAGATAAGTGCCAAGATATAGTTTGAAATTGAAAAGGTTGTAGGTACAATGTACAAATAAGAAGATCATCTACAAAAGTTAGTTTAAGATAGTTATACAGATTAAGGGAACTCACCTGACACATGTGAGGCTTCAATAAGGTGTCTTAAGATCTCCAATGTTATTTTTTATGCTCAAGTGTATTTAATAGATTCAAATTTGATGAAAACTAATCTCTCTTTCTCATCACTCTCTTAGGAAAGTCAATAAGGTCAAACATTTTACACTTGGTATAGATAGGAGAAGTAGACTTGAAGTGAATGAACTTGGTGGATGAAAGTAGTCCTTATGACCTTCTATTTCATGATCATGGTTTTTAGATTGGTATTTTGTACTTCATAAATAATCACTAAGATTTATAACACCTTTAAAATGCCTACATAACCCCAACATGGCTCAGTTTTCTCATTTAAATGTATTGGTATGTGTGAACCAAGTGATGTATGAGGACTAGTAGAGCATGTGCATCCATTTCATGTTGGTTTCATCTTAGGTAGCATATGTGGACATGAAATAATAGGCAAGATCAGTCTCTTTGTGCTATAAGTGAACACTATTGGGAGCTTTGAACAATGTTCTTTTGATTCTAGAGCTTATTCTCCTGTGAGTGACTTTAGGATAAGGTTGATATGTTTCTTTTCAAATTCATAGAGCATGTTTGATCATATTTTCAATTAAGTTTTGGTCTCAATATTTTCATTAATGGAATGCAAGGCCTAGGACACATGATACATTCAAGTAGTCCTGAAGCAAGCATTTATAGGTTTCATGCTCAGACCTGAAAGAGGGATCAAGACATGTATAGAAGCATTTGAGCCTATTTTGGCATCTCAAATAGGTTCATGGATTAGGAGAAGGTCAATGAATGAGTGGTGAGGCCATTACCTAAAACCACATTTGAGCTAAAACCTATAGATTTGGAGAAGTTTTAAAAGGAAAATGTTTACCTTAACTTCTCTAAAAGGGATTTTGCTCATTCAAAAATGTCATCTATTGGTGAATATTGATAGTGTCTGAGTAAGCCTAATGACTTCAACCAAGAACCGTAGACCTAGAGTTAATGTCTTAACATAAGAGGAGGTTGCTTGTGAAGAGAATATGATGATTGAGTGAGGTTGAAACTTAGTCATGTTTCTAATAAAAACACTCAGAAAACTACAGTGCCTTTGAGCCTAAGTGAACCTATAGTAATATAACTTGAAAATAACACCTAATGCATTGATGGTAGGTGGATGATGCATGGTCTCAAGGTAGGAATAGATTAATTCATGTGTGAGATGGTCATAAGTGACATAATGAGAGATAAATAAAAGTAATATATAGTGATCAGTACATATCACTACCTACAAGAATGTCGTGTATTCCTAGATGAGTACCTACAGTCAGACTTATTACATAGACTAGCCCAAGTTGAGGAGAGACGCATGTGTGGTTAGTTGAGAGAGGTTTAACATGGAATGAATATGTATAAGTAACTCTCATATTTTTAATCATATTTCCATGTGATTCTCAAATAAATAAATAGATAAGGTTGAACTAAACTAGGTTTTCAAATGTCATATTCAGTTTACCAAAACCTTGCAGATAGTACACAGACCTAGAGTCTAGTTTAGAGAATTTGAAGGTTTGAGGGTATTAGAAGCATATTCAGGGATTGAAATTTGGTATTTAGTGTCACCATAACCTAAGAAATACCTCCATGGTCTCATTTGAGTCAAAATCACAAGTTAGTTATCCTCTTTTTGTCTTAGAGTAGAGGCACTCTACAGTCAAGGCAAACCTGTAGACCTTGTACATGTATGATCAAAAGTTGAATGGTATAGCTCTTGTAGAACTATATAATTATGTGAAGGTTGATCTGAATATGAAAAAATGTTTAGAAGGCCATACAATCATTATAACCTTCATACATGGTCATATAACTAGATTACATAGTCTTGCAGATAAGGCGTAGAACTGGGTATGAACCCTCAAGGTGCCTAACTTCACTCATAGCATCATGATATATTTCCAAACCATTTGAAAGCCTTCATGGGAGAGTTGATATTCCATGAGAATAATTTTTTTGCATATATCAACTCAAATTGGTCATTTTTTTCCTAAACTGGTCTAAGGGGTAATTAAAATGCAAGTAATATCTTTAGAAGCCATTTTTTTTTACTCATATATGTACAGACAAGATGCATGGTGCCTAAAATATCTAGGAATAGTTGAGGGAGGTCTTGAAATAAAATGCTGTGTAATTTTTTTGAAGCTTAAGCGTCTAACATTTATGAATCATCACTAAGAACCTAACCCTCCTAAAACCCTTATGTAAACTAGATGGATATAAAATTAATGGAAATGCATCTAGGAGGGGTCAATTAACTTAGAAATTTTTTTGGACATTCTTGGAACTCTCCCAGGATTCTCACCACTCAATTGTTTTGTACCATCACTCATATGAACAAGTCTAATTCTATATTTTTATATTATTTAAGGTGTTTTATAAGTAAAAAAGGGAATTGATAGGTGAGGTCTATTATGTAATATGTGTGGAGACTTGTTATAACTCTACAAACCAAATTCTCATATCGGTTATGCATGAAAATCCCTTTGCTATACTATTTGTTGTAGAGTGTCTTAGACAGAATAGTGATAAAGAGTGATTGTTTAAGTTACAAGTGAGAAGTATGATATTGAGTTTCATTGAGGTATATTTGATAAACCAGAGGATAAATATATTCGAACAATTTTTCCAACACCTCTACAATGAATCTCATTACATGTGTGTAGGTCACTTAAGTGACAAGTGTGAAGACAAGCCTAAAAGGGCTAGTGAGCAGTTATAAGGGAGTCAATGACAAGTGACAAAGAGAAAGATATCAGTTGAAGGGAGTAAATGACTTTCATAAATCATATCTCTACCTTCCCAAGTTAGGGTGTATGTGTCAAAGACCTCTAACATAGTTATGAATGGTCAAGAGGACTCTTTATTGAGAAGGGTAGTTTCAAGAAGGACATGGAGATATATACACCAACTTCAAGGGAATGATGTACTTCAGATAGACACTTGTCTAAGAAGACCCTCATGAAATGTTCTCTAACTCTATTTTCTCACATTGTAATTGGCTTCCAAGTCTTGACACTTGGCTTTGTGACTTCCCATCTTCACTTCTTCTCTGTCCTCTCCTATACTCTACATATGCAAGCCATTTTGGCATTGTAAAAGAGTACACACTTAGTATGGCAAATCCATACTGGTTTGACATATTATTTTTCCTTTGAATAAATTTATAAATTTTATTTAATCTCTACAATTCTTGCCTAGGTATTTCAAGTAGTTTATTTGGATGACAAGTGATTAAGATTGTTTCTCCTTGCTTTCGTTATGATCTTGTGTACATTGTGTGAGTAGCATCTCTTCTAATAGGTCTCATGAAGTGTATTATTTATTAAGGTGTATTTGAAGTGTGAGAGAGATTATCAGTGTCTAAGATCAAACCTATTTTTTACCCTCCTCTACATATACATAGCAATATGCATCCATGTAGAAACACTTATGCTAGAAGAACATTGAGTTGAGGTCAGTTTTAGTAGTCCTCTTTATTAGTGAAAATCCAATTATGTTTGTGTAAGTGTCTTTGGTGTATCACCTCCATTAGTATAGGTTAATTTTAGTTTCCTTTTTCCATTTTCACCCCCAATAGTGATTATCCTAGTGTAGTGTGTGAGCCTAAAAGATAAATCAAGGGACCTATCCCTTTAACCTAGAGGTTTACCTCTACGATAGGCAACCCACATGCCTATAGGTAATCTAATGTTAGCCAAGTTTGGAGAGGCCTAAACCACCTCCTCCAAGGGTATAATATTTGGTTACAATAAGATCCAAATTTATCTTGGATATGGTTAATCATTCCTAAGATGTAAGGAATAATCTTCTCCATCTTAAGTGCTTTGGTCGTTCTCCTCGATGAACATTTTCAAGGTTCAGAACCCTCTCAAGGGGTCCCATCTATGGAATTTTATTCTCAAGTGCTAACACATTATGAGGGACCATGTCTCTTAGGTTTTCAATGATGGGAGCTTGACTAAATTCTAGGGGGATTCTTTGAATAGACACAAACATTTGTAGGGCCTTCAGGAGCTTTTTGGAGTGATGGATACCTTGGAATCCCTCTAGGGAATGAAAGTGTGATATTATCTAGAAATCAAATATGTTACAGTGATGGCATACTAGAGATGGAGAGAATTGGATACTGTTCCTTTTTTGGACAACAAAAAAATCTTGTTTTTAGCCTTATAGAGAAATGAAGTTTTTATCAGTAATAAGGCAGACTCCATCCATAGGACTAGAACCAAAATAGGAATGTATGAAATGAATATGGGCTATAAAATGGTTGAGCAATTGGAGCCAAATTTTTATTGGAACAAATTACTCTGTTGGAACTAGGTTTGCCTTCCTAAAAAGGGGCCTCTGCTTATCTATCCATGAAAGGCTATATCCTTACTTAGGATTATTGGCATAAAATGGGGTCTGTGGGCCATTTATGTGTTGTATGTGCTACATAGTGGAGGAATATGCCACTCATATTCTATTCACTTATCTAATTGAAGAAGCTACATGAAAATTACTATGGGGTATGCTCTCATGGATTTGGGCTAGACATGAGAATGATCTAGTAGTATTTCATCTCTTAGCCTATTGGCTCTATAAAGGACACCATTACTTACATTTGGAATTTTTGCCCAAAAATTCTTATTTGGACTATTTGGAAGGAACATAATCAATGAATTTTTGAGGATCAATCTTGCTCCTTGGAAGTGGTTCTGAAAAAATCTTAAATTTCCATGACTGAGGTGAGTTCCACCCATGCTCAAATATACAAGGGTAACCTTTTTGATTGGTACTTTTAGATTCTTCCATATAGTGTAGGATGAAACCTCCTCCCACTAAAGCATCAATGGTCATTCTGAAGGCTTCCAAGAGAAGTGGGAAAATGGAGTGGACTCTCCCATTCCCAAGTTGTTTAAACTAAACTTAGATGGGGTGGATAGGGGTAACCGTAATGCTTCAAGGGTTGTTTGTGTCATTTGATATTGCACTAGTTATTTGATTCATACAGCCTCTATGAAGTTGGTACATGACACAAAAAATGAAGTTGAGTCCCAAGCCCTAGTTTTAAGATGGAACTCGGTGGCCCAATGTGGGATTGAAAATGTTATAATTAAAGGATACTCTATGGTTATTATTAAATCATTTCAAAATAACAAATTTGATTCTTAGAATGTATAAAAACATCTTAAATTGATCCTAGGACATATTCTACAACCTCAACTCTTGAGAGGCCACCCACTATTTTAGATAAGTGAATAAGGTAGATGACATTCTTGCTAACAAAGGCATCTTTCAAGATAATTATTTAGTTATTGATAATCATTGGGGAGCTTGGGATATTGATGGGGCATTGGTGTCTTAGGATGTTGTAGGCTCTCACCATTATTTTCAATGTTTATGGCCATTAATGGATTATGTTCTTCCAAGCACGGGAACAGTCCCCTTACCTTTCCCTTCATAGGTTGAGTTTCTTCCCCTCGCTTTTATCCTTAGTGACACTCATTAGGGATCCAAAGAGTTTTTTATTACTTTCAATGGGTTTTACAGCTAGATTCATGGACCCTTTGATGCAAATTTACCTCAGTGATCCATTAGTCCACTTAAAAAATTACAAGCTAGAGATGGATTTTTGGGGTCATGTTTTAGATGTTAGATTGAATTGGGTTTTCCTCATTCAATCAGGCATTATTTTACACACAGTTAAGGTGGTCATGGGTTCATTATTTTTGGATACTGGTTGTAAGTTGGAAACTAATTCCATGGTGGTGTTAGTGTTTGTTTGTAATTTTATCCTCACCCCAAAGGATAAATAATTGATGATTGAGGCATATTTGAGGTTGGTTCATGCCAATTTTTTTATGGACTTGGTGGCTGATGTGAATGTTTTCTCCTAGAAGTGAAGTGATCAAAAATCTTCTTTGGGTCTTTCAGTCTTAGAGTGGTCCTACTAAGGGCCTTTCGAAAGGAATTTTTTTGTAATTTGGTTAACCATCTCAACTTAATTCAATATGCCCTTCAAAATCCTAGACCACTGGGCATTCAAATTTTATTGTTAAATGTGGATGCTCTAAGTTCCATTTTGACATCAATTATGGTGGCACTAGGTGGTTGAAGGTCATTAGGTTTGGAATTGGTCATTAGGTGTTTAGTGTGGCTATTTAGAACTCATACCCCTACCCTTAAACATCCCCTCATTATTGGAATGGAGGCTCACTTACCTGTAGGGTGGTGGCCCTTGCTCATTCTACAACTAGTGATACTAGGTATGTTGAGTTTGATGAGTCTAGGGTAGCATCAAAGGTTAGTGACCGACTAGGTATTAGTGTTTCTCGGTAAACACACAATAAAGTCACTAAAATCACTCCATTTGAAAATCAACACCATGCCTCTAAGTCTTTAAGAGACCTCATTCCAAGCTCTCAATGGTTAGCCAACAACCAATATGAGCCATTGGTAAGAGTTGAAATAGAAAATTTTCCCACTAGACTTCACCTAATTTTATTAATAGAGGAATGTACACTCCTTAAAAGGGCCAAATTATTTTCATAAAAGGACTCATATCTTTACTATAAGTTCATATGTGTTATGTGTACAAGTAACCCTCCCTCGTACATTACTTGTAATGCTCAACAAGTCATCTAACAAACCCATACAAAGTTCTTACATACTTATTAAATTTATTGTAAGAAATATGTGGGTTTACTTGCATAAATAAACTTATTTATTTATTTAAATATTTTATTTACTTACATGCCCACATGGCCCTCTTACACTTTAATCAATTATCTTACAATACTTCCAACACATCTTTTTTAGTGGGTCAATCCTACCAATTAGATTATGACCTTAAGGCTTGTATACTTCCTAAAAGCCTACTTGATAGAGCTCATAGTGTTTATAGGAGGCTTATGACTCTTTTTAATTTCCATTTTAAAATGATAAAATTTTTAAGAATATAAAATATATGATTAAGATGTGCAATTTTAAATTTTAATCAAGTCTCTTTAAAATTAATAAGAAAAACATAACTATTATCATATGAAGCGAACAACAAATTCAAATTCATATATATTTATGAGAAATCACATTTGGTGAATGCTTTAAATTGACAAGAGAGAAGCGGATCTATATAAAGGGTATTACATTCTCCCCTTATTATAAAAACATCATCCTCGATGCACCAATCCAACATTAAATGGTGAAACTCAAACACACTTTCAAAGTATACTCTAGGTTGTCAATCAATATAACTCAAAAAAATAGTATCATTTAACGATTTAATTAGTTTAGTATTTTTTTAAAAATTAAATTACTCTCAGAATTCTTAAATAAAGTTTCACATGCCATATAATTTAATAAAGTTTTCTCTTATTATAAGATTTAAAACTCTCCAATTTAAACATCATTTTCATTATTAAATATTTAAATTTGCTTTTAAAAGTGAAAATTTATATTTATCTCATAATTTTTAAACCAAAAAATTGATATCAATTTTCTAAAATAGTTCCCATCCCAGACTGCAATCTAAAATCTGCACCAAATCAACTAAAACTCCAAAAGAATTTGATGCCAAAAAAATTATGTTAGAGTACTCTTTATTTACAATTTGAACTATGCAACTCATGTGTTACTATATGACCTCAAATTTATATGAGAGAGATGTTTTTATACATTAAATTTATGAATAAATACATTTTTAACATAAAGGAGGGGTAAAAATTTATTAAATCAAGGAGTACAAAGCAAGGGAATTACATAGCCCTATCAAGCTCCACCAAGTGATCCAACTGTTGAGACAGATCCGGGGGTAAATGACCTCGATCCATCAAATTTCAATCATGAATATGCTCATAAGCCCATTTAGCCAAATAATCAGCAACACCATTCCACTCTCTAGGAATATGAGTAAAAGTAATAAACTCCAAAGAAGCACAGAGGTTAAGAATTTGAGAAAAAATCAAAGCCAAATGCCAGTTGACATCATCTAAATGCTGCCTATTCAACAAATTCACCACAACCTGGGAATCAGACTCATATATGATCCTTTGTAAGCCCAATTGACTTCCACGCTCCACAGTGGTTAGAATAGCCTGAGCCTCCATTAGATTATTATAATAAAGACCCTTATAAATAGAAAAGATAAACTGAACATCTCCAGAGCTATCCCGACCAACACCACCAATCCTAGCATGACCAGGGTTACCTCGAGAAGAGCCATTCGTCTTGATTTTTAAGACACCCTGAGAAGGAGGAGACCATCTCCCCTCCCTATTCACCTTCAGGGTAGGATGTCTACATCTGTTGCACATGAGCTGATGTTGCTGAGGTGGAAGATGAAGATGATTACAACATCCAACATCACAAAGATCCACTGATGCAGTAAGATCACACTTAGCCGCAACAGTTTCTCCCAAAGAAATAAATATATTGTAGTATATAATAATTTAATATTTTATTTGATAATTAATTAATTAATTGATATAATATTAATGTCAAATTTAAATTATATTAACATAAAACTTAAAAATAATTTTATATATTTTATTTTTATTTATTTTCAAATTAAAATATAATAAAATTTATAATTTATAAATAAAATTAATAAATTTGAATTTAAAAATTAAAGTGTTAAATTATAGAAAATTTTATTACCCTCAAAATTTATTAATATTAAATTAGATTTTTGAATAGTAATATAATTTTATACAATATTCAATTAAATTTATTTTATTTTTTATATACTAATAAATGATAATTAATTTTTACACTAATTTCAATTGTGTTTGGAGATAGAGTGATGTTTTTCATTATCTTCATCTTTGTATATTTTATATATTTTAAGCGATTGGAAACCACTAAAGATATTCACATTTCTGTTAAACAATTGGACTTTTTCAAAGTAGATTATTATATTTAAATTAGAGGTAGTATTATTAAGTGTATCCAATTTATTGAAAAGAATGCCCTATTTAAAGGGACTCGCACCTTAGTAAATGATATATTAAAGAATTATGTTCACTAATTTAATTATAAATTCATGGGCATTTAGGGTATTTTTAATAGGGAATATAAAATTTCGTTAAATGATGAAGTGGAGGTATGGGGATTGAAATTTTTGCTTATATTTTAGATTGAGTGTGGGCCCACCAATCTCCTAATTAACATGTATCTATAAAAAAACATTTTTATTAAATAACTATAATATAAAAAAAGTGTGTGTGTGTGTGTGTGTGTTTGTGAGTTTTTATCACAATCTAAAGTAGTTTCACATAATTTTCATAAATAATTAGTATAAATATATTTAAAAAATAAATTTTAGATAGGGTGTCTATATTAGGTTTGGCATATAGTTTCATAGATCTTATCATATAATTTCATCGATTGAAGAATTCACAATGATTGATAATTCTATAACTTATTTTACAAATTTCTTAACGACTTGTGATAGATGGCCTCAATCTAGTTGCACTAGTGTGTTGGTCTTGAAAACATCTTTAAAAAAAATCTCCAAATTCTACTCTATGCTCAAAATATTGCAATTTTCAAATCACCTTTTCTAAATTAAAACTAAAAAATTTAATATGACAGTCAAATAGACATCAAAATTAAGGTATGTTTTGTTGACATCTGATGCTAATACACTCCATCACCAAGACCATCGATGAATGCCATTCTAGATTATATCTATCATTGTACCTTAACTAGTATAGATATATTAAATATATCTATCTATAAAATACCAATAAATATATCAATCTCAAAGCCTTATCTTATATTTTTCACATACTACAATTATTTATAACTTCATTACCTACTTCACAAATTTCCCATTGACTAGTGAAAAATTATGTCAATCTAACTACACTAATATGTTAAGCTCAAAGTAATATTTTTGGATTAGGGGGCTCCAAACTTATAGCCAAGATATTGGCTATTTTCAATTAAATTCTCCATGAAAAAGGAAAATAAAAATTTCAAAGTGATAGTTAAATGGACATCAAATTTAGGATTGGTATGAACACACCATGACACCACCACCCCTTAGATGGTATAATAGAATGCCTTTCAATATATTATTTTTGTAATATTTTTATTTTTATATGTTTTAATCATTATCAAAATGTCCTCTATAAGTAGTCATTATATAAATAACATTTTCCTCATATATTTTTGGTAATAATCATAAGGTAAGGGAACACACTAATTAAAATTTAGAAGAGTAATATTAATTATTATATAATTTATATTAATAATATAATTTTAAAGCTATTTTAAGATAATTTATATGAATAATTATTATATAATTTATATTTATAATATATTATTTTAAATTATTTAATTTAAAATTATCATTATACAATCTACACATATGATATAATCTTTTAAATTATATAAAATGACTTCTATAAATAATAATTATAGAATATACACTAGTGATATACTTTTTTTGTGTAAGGATCCAAAAGATATTGAGGATGTGGAAGACCAAGATCTTAATCATCATGAGGAGAACAAAGTTATTTTGGAGGATACAATGATACAGAAAGAGGGAGAGACCATACATCTTGAGGATGGAGAGATCAAAGACATGGAAGATTAAGATTATGACCAATACCAGGGAGGAGAAGAAAATAATTATCCTCTAGTTCTACAAATACAAACTGAAATGCAATCTCCAATTATCGATATTGATGTAAAGAAACTAAAGATTCTTACATTTTGAGAGGACTCTAAGTATAAGGAGTATAATTGAAAGGGGTTAGAAAACCAGGAGATTGAGGTTTTCCATGAAGATGGGGAGGAAGCCAAAAATTTGAATTTGGTGTCAAACAAAAAAACCAAATTCAAGAGAATGGTTCAACCAAGTGTTAAAATAACAAGGAAAACAAAATTAAAAGACATTGTTATCTATCCAAATCTGCAAACTCATATATCTATTAGTATTGATCATTTTTATATTAGTTGAAAGTGAGTTGACGTTTTGTTAACTTCTAATTTGTATTATGGCTTGGTGGTTTGTTATGCCCAAATCTAGTTATGTCCATCATTGTGCTTAATTGATTTTAATTTTATATTTTTCAGAATTTTGTAGTCTAATTTTTGTTTCAACTTATTTTTTATTAATGTCTTACAAATTGGACTCTATTTTCCATGTTAGTTTGCTATCTAAGTTGAACTTTGTTAAATATTTTTTGAATTTATATTTAGTGAGACATCCTCTCAAAAACCTCCTCTTTATCATGTATATATATAATCATACTTTTGGTTGGTCTTCTTCCTCACTTAGTTAACTAATTTAGGCCAACTTAACGGACCTTACAATCCCTATCAATATATTTATGATAAAAAAAAGGGGACATAAAAATGTAATGTAATTTTAAGAATTTTGGACTGATGTAAAAAAACTATTAATGTATGTGGTCTTTTTTTCACATATTTTAATTAAAAGATATAAATATTTGTAAGTTTTATAAAATCACTCTTTTATGTATTATTTGGAGATAAGGATATTGTTGTGATGAATGAGGAATGCTATCCTGTAATGAATTTATCAAAAATCATGTTTTCCCTGATTTAAGACTTGTTAGAATTTGAAGATTAACAATCTAATAGTCTTTTTTGATATTTTAATGATTACATAGTAAATAAGGGTGATAACACCAATTACTTGTGGGAGTCTGGTAGGAAGAGAGAAGAGTAAGAAATAGGATACAAGAATCTTGTGCTACTTCTATATATCCAAACTCGAAATTTTAACAGTGTCAACATTGTCCATCAAAGAATGATATCTAAAATTTGTGTTTCTCTATATCCAAACTTAAAATTTCCAACCACCACTAGAACATTGAATAATAATATGTCTAAAAATATGAATTCATTACCAACAAGTTAAAAAAAACCAATGTTCAAATCTTTAGAAAGGCTAAAACATTGCATCAACATTCAGATTTAAATAATGGTAACATATCCATTAATAAAATAAACTAAACCTTTTGCTAATTCTATATGCAAACTTCAAATTTCCTCTCCAAAAATACCAAATTCATTGTTCAAAACACCAATTAAGTGTCCCAAATATTCAATGTCCACAATACCAATTTAAATTTATAATTTTTTTAGCATGTTACTAAAAATTGCATTCCTTTGATTAGGGCAATGTCAAAGATAGCACCAATTAAAAGAATTATGTCCTTGATCACTTAAATCTAGTCTTAAGGCATTAGTGTAGTTAAATTTATTTTAGATTTGAAACTTGGGACCCCAAGAACAACACATCAATATTAAATCTGTCAAAAAGGGCTTAGACATTCAAATCAATAATTCAAGTAAATTCCAAAATAAAATAATAATATTAAATATCAATGGCAACACACATTGCCAAAGAAATTTAAACATGACTAAAATAAAAAGTCAGAACATACAATGCATAAAATACAATGTACCAGACATTAAGCCTTATAGAATATATTTTACATAAAATAGTTGATCCATTACATATGAAGTAGGTAATGAAAAATGTATTTTACATCAATAGTTATCCATAATTACTTAAAAACATACAGAATTAAATAAACAAGTTACTTAATTGCTAAGGAAGAAGGTGATAAGGGAGAGTATGAGTCCATGTGCAACCCCTGCTTTGCTAACTCCAAAGAAAGATAGAGGATGGAGAATGTGTATGGATAGTAGATAAATTAACAAAATTACAATAAAGTATAGGTTTCCTATACCTCATTTAGATGATATGATGGATGTGTTTGCAGGAACAAAATATTTTACCAAATTGATCTAAGGAATGGTTATTATCAGATTCAAATTCATGAAGGAGATGATTAAAAAACTACATTCAAGACTAGGGATGGCTTATATGAGTGGATGGTGATGCCATTCATATTCTCTAATGCACCTAGAACATTTATGAGGGTGATGAATACAATGCTATGAGAATATATTGGTAAGTTTGTGGTTATTTATTTTTATGATATTTTGATATTCAACAAGACTAAAGAAGAACACTTACATCATTTGAGAATGGTAATGTATTTGTTAAGAAAGGATAAGTTGTATGAAAATTTTAAAAAGTGCATTTTTATGCAAAATAGTTTGGTATTTTTAGAATTTGTAGTTTCAGGAGATGGTGTGAAAATGGATGAAGAAAAGATAAAGGTGATTGTTGAGTGGCATATTTCAAAAAACATTACAGAGATAAAAAGTTTCCAAGTTTAGAAACTTTTTATAGAAATTTTTTAAAAAAAAAATAGTAGTATAGTGGCACCAATAATAGATTGCATGAGAGGGAAAGAATTTACATGGACTAGAGAAGCGATAAAAAGTTTTAAAATTTTGAAGAATAAGATTACAAAAGGATCAATTTTAGCATTACTAGATTTTAACAAAGTGTTTGAGGTTGATTGTGATGCTTCATTTGTGGCAATTGGTGATATGTTGAGTCAAGAAGAAAATCCAATAGCATATTTTAGTGAGAAATTGAATGAGGTAAGGACAAAGTATTCTACTTATGATGTTAAACTTTATGCAATTGTAAAAGCATTAAGACATTGGAGGCATTACCTAGTGCCTAAGGATTTTATCCTATTTACAAATCATGAGGTTTATAAGTATGTGAATACACAAAAGAAGTTCAGTAGTAGGCATGCAAAGTGGCTTTCTTTCTTGTAGGGGTATACTTTTGTGTTGAAACATAAATCAAGAAAATAGAATTAGGTAGCTAATACATTAAGCAGGAGGGAAGCATTATTAACTACTATGGTGGGTGAAGTAGTTGGATTTGAAGCTATTAAATAATTATATGCTACTTATCCATATTTTATCAAGGTAATTGAGCAATGAAAGAATTCATTAACAAGTGGGATAGATGTTATTATTGATGAGTATCTTATACAAGAAGGTTATCACTTCAAAGGGAAACAATTATGCATTTCAGTTGGATCTCTACGAGACAATATAATAAGAGAATTACATAGTGGTGGTTTGGTTGGACATTTTGGTAAAAAAAAATAGCTTTGGTGGAGGAAAAATATTTTTGGCCAAAGATGAAGAGAGATGTGACAAGCTAGGTTTCAAGGTGTAGGATATGTCAGGTGACTAAAGGATACACACAAAATACTAGATTATATTTGTCATTATCAGTTCTAAGAGGACCATAGACAGATTTGAGTATGGACTTTGTGTTGAGATTGCCAAACACACAGAGGGGTAATGATTCAATTTTTGTTTTTTAGACAAATTTTATAAAATGGTTCATTTCATTTCATGTAAGAAAACAAATGATTTCATTTTATTGTCAGGGACCTAGAACAACAAACATGCTCTGATACCACTTGTCAGGATCTTGCTCCACCACAATAAGAGCACATATGATTACTTCTTGTATTACCAACTAAACACGAAATTTAACCAGAATCAATAAGTAACTAGAAATATGAAACAACACAGGATATAAGAGACAATACACAATTGTATTATATACATAGAAGAAAATACAATAAGGAAGATGCCACTTCTTCCTCCACCTCAAAGGCTCGCCACACCTCAAGACCTTCTTCCCTCTCTCTTCTCGGTCCCAACAATCAACTCCAATATAGAATTGATGTTCACCTCTTCAACCAGTCAGTAACACGCTGCCAGTTCACGAAGCACACAACCATACTCCAAGTAGATCTCCCATGAACCTTCAACCTACAATTCAACAGACCATACTCACAATTGTAGATCTCTCTACACCCTTGAAGAACCCTTCTTCAACCAGTACCCCGGTGGATCAGCTCCTTGACCTTGCAGACCTTGCAACTCTCCCTGATCAAACACTCTTAGCACCCCTTTGGAACTAGGAGGAGCTACACTGGCTCTCTCTAAAAGCTCTATGGCTTTCTAGCACACACTTACAATACAGCCCATGAGTCCATATATAGATCTCATGCTTACAATAATTAGACTAACCTAATTACAATAATTATACTCGCAACTCAAGACTACGACTAGCCTTCAACATGCAAACTAGCAGTCCAAAAATAGACTCTCCCGGATTCGCCATGCAAACTGCTTGTTCTCACACAGGCTGCCGACGTCAGCTCCTCTGTGACCGATGTCGGCCGACTGGTAACCAACGTCGGTTGCTTCCTCTTGCTATCTGACCGATGTCGGTTGATCAGACCAACGCCATTTTTCTTGCAACTGAATCAGCAACCCCCCGCAACTCTGGATCCTCCTTAACTTCTCCTGTTTGCATCCTGGTGAAGCTTTTAGCTCCACAACATAACAATCTCCCACTTGGAGATAAATAGCTGCACCTGTACCTGTACCTGTACACCGTCTAAATTATTCCCTGGCTTGTATTCCTCTTTAAGATCAACCCTGAAGACCAACCACCACAAAACGTGTGATGCTGCACCTGTCATTCAAGTAACCTGTTGCATCTGAACCTACATATCCATGTGGTGAAGAACTTGACCCTGCATAACAGGAAACCCTGTTGCTAGTCCCACTGAACTGCCCTCCAGTACTCCTTCCCCGAATTGGCTCCATACTTTCTGACAACCCCCACTGCTTGGGAAAACAACTTAGGTCTACACTAGACCTCATGTGATTTCAAACCCTGTTTCAAGCTAAGCTTGAACTGTCCAGCCCTTGGTGTGCTTTCAGATTCTACATCCTGCATTATGAACCCCGCCAACACCGTCTTCACATCAGCTCCCACTGGAGATCAAATCTCCATGTCTCATATGCCAAAGAATTTCGCTGCTCCAAATTCTTCATGACACGCCTCTGAACTAACCTTACCCTTAGCTCAGCAAATACCTGTATGTACAAACCTACTAGTAAATCACCCACATACAGTAACAAGATGATGTCATGACTCATCATCCACCTGGTAAGACAAAACCACAATAATTACACTGACATTGATTGAAGCCATGCTTAGTCATCCACCTGTCAATACCTATACCACTGTCCTGCAGCTTCCTCAAGACCATATGCCTTGGCCTTCCGTCTCTTGTATCCATCCACTCTCTTCTTTATCTCGGGAATCCATTCCATCTCTCAGTGCTTACATCCAGCTGACAAATCTACCAACAAATACCTGTTTGGTTCTTCTCCAAGGACTCACACTCCTTATCCATGCCAAGCTCCCACTGTATCTGGACTCTACCTGCATTACCTCTTCCAACTTCCTGGTTCTTGACTATCAAAGAGGCAATATAAAGAAGGTGAACAACAAATATGAGGTTCACTTACCATTTCTGACCTCAATATGAGCGTTTGAGACTTGCTGTCCGCCCACTATCCGTACCACTGACCGATCTCGGCCATCTCCCAGTCTGTTTCCGATCGATGTCGGCTTCCTATACTGAACCTGACTGCCGACGTCGTTTCCCTGGCCGACGCCGACGTCCCTCTGCCGACGTCGGTTCCTTCATGACCGATGTCGATCTTCCTGTTGCCGACGTCGGTTACTGTATAACCGACGCTAGTACCTGTGTTCATCTGTGAGTGATAACTTTTTACCCGCGAGCTCTCCATGGATCAAAACCCTAATCAAATCAATCCTGCTCTGCTCAAAATAATTCAGTTTCCTCACCTGATCTCTGTCCGTCATCTCCTCCATGAACACCAAGGCTTTCCAGTTCTTTAGCTTGTCAAAGACATCTGACCTCCGCTTCAAAACCTGCATTCTCCTCCTACATATGTGGCCAAGCCTATAAAGCCACATCTCTACAATAGAAGGTGAATCAGCAATATAAGTAGATAGATAAAGGATACCTACTTTCTTACCACCATCTAATTCAAGTGTATCCGCTGTGAGAGTTACAGTGCATCTCTCATCACCCAAATTTTTTGAAGAAATTAGACTCATCTCCAAGACTGGTACCTGCATGACTTCCTCCAACCACTGTGAGTCATCCGTCTGCACTTTCAGCTTCACTTCCCCTTCGTCAATCATCTGACAAGGCTCTCCAACCCCTAAATAAATCTCTCCAAAGTCTCCAAAGACATACCCATGAAAAGATGCTCTATTTCGGGCTGCATGGAAAGAGGCAAAAGAATCTGTAAACAAAGATTCCACTTTATCCAGAACACCCTGTACAATATTACCTGCAACATGTGCTTCCACCAGCTGATCTTCTATCGACCAACGATCTCTTTTAACCTGCTCTTTCTTTCCATCAATCAGACCATTCGTGCTATTCAGTTTCTCCATTCGTAGCTTACTTTCTTCTACCATTGCTATACTCCCACTCAATCTGAAACCCTTGTGAGTGCCCTGTAATCAACAAACACTACCAGATCTGAAACCACCTGTTAGTCAACCCAACCGAAAGCTCTGATACCAATTGTCAAGCACCTAGAACAACAAACATGCTCTGATACCACTTGTCAGGATCTTGCTCCACCACAATAAGAGCACATATGATTACTTCTTGTATTAGCAACTAAACATGGAATTTAACCATAATCAATAAGTAACTAGAAATATGAAACAACACAGGATATAAGAGACAATACATAATTGTATTATATACACAGAAGAAAATACAATAAGGAAGATGCCACTACTTCCTCCACCTCAAAGGCTCGCCACACCTCAAGACCTTCTTCCCTCTCTCTTCTCGGTCCCAAAAATCAACTCCAATATAGAATTGATGTTCAGCTCTCCAACCAGTCAGTAACACGCTGCCAGTTCACCAAGCACACAACCGTACTCCAAGTAGATCTCCCATGAACCTTCAACTTGCAATTTAACAGACCATACTCACAATTGTAGATCTCTCTACACCCTTGAAGAACCCTTCTTCAACCAGTACCCCGGTGGATCAGCTCCTTGACCTTGCAGACCTTGCAACTCTCCCTGATCAAACACTCTCAGAACCCCTTTGGAACTAGGAGGAGCTACACTGGCTCTCTCTAAAAGCTCTATGGCTTTCTAGCACACACTTACAATACAGCCCATGAGTCCATATATAGATCTCATGCTTACAATAATTAGACTAACCTAATTACAATAATTAGACTCGCAACTCAAGACTACGACTAGCCTTCAACATGCAAACTAGCAGTCCAAAAATAGACTCTCCCGGATTCGCCATGCAAACTGCCTGTTCTCACACAGGCTACCGACGTCAGCTCCTCTGTGACCGATGTCGGCCGACTGGTAACCGACGTCGGTTGCTTCCTCTTGCTATCTGACCGATGTCGGTTGATCAGACCGACGCCGTTTTTCTTGCAACTGAATCAGCAACCCCCCGCAACTCTGGATCCTCCTTAACTTCTCCTGTTTGCATCCTGGTGAAGCTTTTAGCTCCACAACATAACAGTTTGGTTGGACATTTTGGTAAAAAAAAATAGCTTTGGTGGAGGAAAAATATTTTTGGCCAAAGATGAAGAGAGATGTGACAAGCTAGGTTTCAAGGTGTAGGATATGTCAGGTGACTAAAGGATACACACAAAATACTAGATTATATATGTCATTATCGGTTCTAAGAGGACCATAGACAAATTTGAGTATGGACTTTGTGTTGAGATTGCCAAACACACAGAGGGGTAATGATTCAATTTTTGTTTTTTAGACAAATTTTATAAAATGGTTCATTTCATTTCATGTAAGAAAACAAATGATGCCACTAGAGTTGCATAATTATTTTTTATGGATATTGTGAGATTGTATGGTGTTCCAAAAACTATTACTTTAGATAGGGACATGAAAATTTTAAGTCATTTTTGGAGGATTTTGTGGAAAAATATGGATACTAAGCTACAATTTAGTAGTGCATATCATCCACAAATGGATGGACAAACAGACGTTGTGAATAAGAGCTTGGAAAGTTTATTGAGATGTATAGTGGGAGAGAAGCCAATGCAATGGGACTTGGATTTACCACAAGCTAAGTTTGCATATAACAGTTCAATGAATAGATCAATAGGAAAGTCACATTTTCAAATTATTTATGAGATAAATCCTATGAGTATTTTATATTTGATATAATTACCAATTACATATCAAATTAATGATGATGCAAAAGCATTTGCAGAGCATATGCAATAGTTGCAAGGAGTAAGAAGAAAGTTGAAATAAATTAATAAGAAATATAAAGCAACAACGAATATTAGAAGAAGATCCAAATTATTTGAAGGAGAGTTGGTAATGGTTTACTTGAGGAAAGAAATATTTTCAAAAGGCACATACAACAAGTTGAAGTATAAGAAAATTGGACCCTATAAAATTGTGAAAAAAATCAATAATAAGGCATATGAGGTGAATTTACCATAGAATTTTGGTATATCTCTAGTATTTAATGTTTCAGATTTATATGAATTCCATGGAGAAGATGGTGAAGATGATGAATATGAAAAATTAAATTAAGAGCAGCAAGTTCCAAATAAGAAAAAAAATAGTGTAGGTTCTAGATATGAAGACAATGAGCACAAGGCAAAGGAATTATAATATGTAGTTGATGCAGTGGGAAGGATTGCAACAAGAAGACAACACTTTGACTATAGAATAGGAGATGAAGAATATTGACAAGGAAAAGTGGAAGCAGTATAATCAGGTCAACTCACAAGAGCCGAGTTATTTTCAAAGAAAGGAGAATGATGCCAAAAAAAAAGGCCAACTTTTTGAAGACCATAACTTTTGATCCATAGCTCCGTTTGATCTCTTCCATGTGCCAAAACAATCATATCAAAAATCATGTTGTTTTCCCTAGGAGTTCTCCCTGCCTCTGAATGTTTTTGATATTTTTCGGAAGCCACACGTGATCATCTGAGGGTTCAAAATTGCAATTTAATTATTTTTTTGGGTTTTTTCTATTTTTATGAATTTTATATTTTTAGAACCAGACATCAACTTCAGTTGAATTTCATCCCATAGTCTAATTATAGTTTTTAGGATATTTCATGATATTTTTGAGATATTTCAAGAGATTTTGAAAATAGGCATTTTTTTTTAGATTTTAATTTTTTTTGAATTTTGCATGTAAACTCTAATTTATGAGTTAAGGCTTATTTAATCATGGTATGGGTTTTTAATTATTTCAAGCAATCAATACAAATCAATTGTGATTATTGTTTCAAGATCTTGGCCTATTGGTAATTTTCTTGTTCTTGATAGTTTTTGGGTTCATTGATAAAATAGTTCATCCACTACATATGAAGTAGGTAATGAACAATGTATTTTACATCAATATTTATCCATTAGCACTTATAAAATGCATTGTTTAACTACTACCCTCCACCATTAGATTGGCCATGTTGTCAATTAAGTACGCTATTAGGCCTAGATTGAAGAGCATGTAAAATATGTCAACTATCATTTTTCTTGAATTCACTGCATTTTGTTGGGATTAGGGTAGTGGTATGAAATTAAATAATTCATACACCCAACATATTTTACAATGAATAATGTCACCTACAACAACAAAAAAATAGACAAAATGAAAAATGGTTTAGTGGGATAGTTTTTTTCACAAATTATGTATCTATAAAATAGGGATATCCTTGTAACAATCACAAGTGTTCTAAACATTTTGTATTCACCATTAGTATTTAAATTTTAAAAAATATATTCACTTCCCTTAACCAACACGCCTCAATTCCCCCACCCCCCAAAAAAGATGATCTAAAAATTGAGATAAGTCTATGTATCCATTAATTCATTAAGATGGTACTTACATAAATTAGCCTTACATATCTAACCCAAAAGTAGTTTAACCTTATATATCTTTCTCAAGCCTGCAAAAACATATACAAATTATATGTATATATACACAACAACCAAACTAACTCTTTCATGTGTATGTTTGCATACCTACAATATATTTTTATGTATATTAGAAATTTAACTTTTGAAAAGAAATTTCAATCTCCTCAAATGCCATAGGCAGAGCATGTTAAGCAAGTTATATTTTTATGTATATTATAGCCTAATGGAATAGTACATCATATGGACAAAAATAAATCATGAGCAAAATAATTTGACTAAGTTTAATTCCCTGAGAATTATATGCTTGGGATTGTCAACTATGAGGTGTGACCTCTCATCAATGTAGGCCATAAATTTGGTAGAAACATTATCAATGGTGAAAAATATATCCACAATAGTGTCAACAATACACAGTGATCCCCATATTTGCATGTCAATAAATCCAATTTGAAATGGATATATACATGCATAATATGCAACTAAAGCTATTAAAAATGTCTCCCACCACCTGATATCACACAAGAACCCTTCCCTTGGTTCTATATATGCATAACATGCATTATTTCACACCAATAAATTAAATACAAGCATATGTAAATCCATATCAGAGTGGGATACAGTGAGGATCAATTGGATATGGTTGAATGCATGGAGATGAATCTATGTGGAGTAGTGAATCCTAAATAACAACTCAAAAAATGGAAGAAGCTTCTTTTCACAAACAAAATTTGTATTAATCAATCTTAAGCATTAGCATTTGCATGAGCCAAAAAGTGCATAGTAAGATATATTATATATCGAGGAATTAGGTCACCCAGAAAAGTAATTAACTCAACTCATAATTTAAAAAATACTTAAAGTGAATTTCACTTAATTACCTATTATTAACTAAAGAAAACTAAATAAGACCATGTAGACAAAACCTAGTGGGACAAAATTCTATACCAATGCCCCATCCCCATCCCCTTCGTCCACCCTTGAGATTAGCTTAGGTGGGTAGAATAATTGGGTCCTAGCACAAAGGCTTTATGAGGTACCCAATTACATAGAGATGATCCTCTAGAGGAGGAAGAAGATGGAGCTACCTAAACCTCAATAAGAGCCCATAGTGAAGATACTTGCTCTTAGTGAAAGGTTTGGTGAATATATTAGAAATTTAATATATTGTCTAGATGTATCATAGATCAATGACTTACTCACGGATGAGCTCTCAAATGAAATACATATGAATATCAATATGTTTGGTCTATTTATGGAGGACCGGATTCCTAAAGATTTAGATTGTGCTTTGGTTGTCATAGAAGATGACTATTGATCATTTAAATTGGATCCCAAACTTAGTGAGAATCCCCTGAAGACAAATAACCTTAGTGGTAGCATTAATGGCTCCTTTGTATTCAGCTTCTGTAGAAGATAAATCAATAACATTCTACTTTTTATTGGACCAACTAATCGGACCTAAATTAAGGGAGAAACTATAGCCAGAAGTAGATTTATGGTTTTGAATATCACCAAACCAATCAAAATTTGTATATCCAATCATGTCGATGTTGATTCATGCTCTATAGTGAATCCATTAATCATCAGTTCCTTGAATGTAGTAGAGAATCCACTTAGTTATTTCCCAGTGTAGCACATGTAGTTCGTGCATGAATTTGGAGACCATGCCCACTGCATATGAAATGTCAAGTCTAGTGTGCATAAATTAGTTGAGATTGCCAACAAGTTTTTGATATGAGGAAGAATTAACCAATGAATATGGACAATCAACCTCAAGCTTCACACTAGATAGAAAAGGAGTTGGAGCTATCTTAAAATCAGCAATGCTAAACCATGTAAACAAATCAAAAGCATACTTCAATTATGCAATAGTGATCCCAGAATCAAACTAAAATTTTTCAATTATATTAAAATAAAATTTAAAAATAATTTTATACATTTTAATTTTATTTATTTTCAAATAAAAATATAATAAAACTTATAATTAATATATAAAATTAATAAATTTAAATTTAAAAATTAAAACTTTAAATTATGTAAAATTTTACTACCCTCAAAATTTATTAATATTAACTTAGAATTTTTCAATAGTAAATAAATTTTGTAAAAAAATTAACTAAATTAATTTTATTTTTTATATACTAATAAAGATAATTAATTTTTATGCAATAGTACATTAAATTAATTTTTAACACTTAAATTTTCTTTTATATACTAATTTAGAAAAGATAATTAACTCCACAGCGTAAACAGCATGCCGGTAAAAATATTATAATTCCTCCCTCATTAATTTTCATTCTTCAAAAAAAAAAAAAAAATCTTTACCAACTTCGAAATTATCAGCAGATGAATATCGATAAGTTATAATTCCATGACTGAGAGTACATAATGTCACTTTCATTGCATTTACCCACGAATTTGAACTCAAATTTATTTATTTGGGACACCCAAATTTATTATATATATAAAGATTTTAGTTAAATTAATGAGTTTTTCTTGTAATGTAAGTTATATTTTACCATAGATTTCATAATTAATTAACATAAATATATTAAATAAACATATTTCAAAATACCAATCCATATCAATTTCAAGGTGTTTATAATGGGTTTGTCATATAGTTTTATACATTTTATCATATAATTTTGTCATATAATTTTATTGATTGAAGGTTACACAATGATTGATGACTCTATAACTTCTTTTACAAACTTCCTAGTGACTTGTGATAGATGACCTCAATCTAGTTGTACTAGTGAGTTGGTCTTGAAAACATCTTTACAAAAAAGATCCAAATTCTACTCTATGCTCAAGATATAGTAATTTTACGATAATCTTCTCTAAAATAACTTAAAAGCTTCCATATGACAATCAAACAGACATCAAATTTAAGGTAGGATATTTTGTTGACATCTCATGCTAATACACTCCACCACCAAGAACATCGTTGAATTCCTTTGTAGATTAATATACCATTGTACCTTAATTAGTATAAATATATTAAATATATCTATCTAAAAAACACTGATATATATCAATCTCAAGGCCTTATCTTAGATTTTTCACATACCACAATTATCTATAACTTTATTACTTACTTTAAAATTTTCCTATGGGCTAATGAAAAATTATGTCAATCTAATTAAACTAATGTGTCAAGCCCAAAATAATATTTTTGGATTAAAAGCGGGATCCAAACTTATAGCCAATATATTAGCTATTTTCAATTGAATTCTCCAAAAAAAAGGAAAAGAAAATTTTCAAAGTGACAGTTAAATAAACGTCAAAGTTAGGGTTAGTATTATAGTGAACACACTCACTATATTACAAGGCACCACCGCCCCTTGGATGGCATAATAGAATGCCTTTCAATATATTATTTTTTATATGATTTTTATTTATGTATGTTTTAATCACTATTAAAATGGCCTCTACAAATAATCATTATATAAATAATATTTTTCTCATGTATTTTTGGTAATAATCATAAGATAAGGGAATTCGCTAACTAAAATATAGAAGATTAATATTAATTATTATATAATTTCTATTAAAAATATAATTTTTAAGTTATTTTAAGATAATTTATATGAATAATTATTATATAATTTATATTTATAATATATTATTTTAAAATATTTAATTTAAAATATTTTTAAAAATAATTATTATACAATTTACACGTATGATATAATATTTTAGATTATATAAAATTACTTCTATAAATAATAATTATAGAATATACACTATTGAAATAATTTTTTTGGGTAAGAATCTAAAAGATCTTGAACATGTGGAAGACCAAGATCGTGATCATCATGAGGAGAACAAAGTTATCTTAGAGGATAAAATGCTAGAGAAAGAGTGAGACACTGTAGATCTTGAGGATGGAGAGATCAAAGGCATGGATGATTAAGATCATGACCAGTACTAGGGAGGAGAATAAAACAATGATCCTCTAGTTCTACAAATACAAACTAAAATGCAAGCTCTGATTATTGATACAGATATAAGGAAACTGAGGATTCTTACATTTTGGGAGGGATCTAAGTATAAGGAGTATACTTGAAAGGGTTAGTGGGCTAGGAGATGGAGCATTTCCATGAGGATGGGGAGGATGACGACAATTCAAATTTGATGTCAAATAGAAAAACCAAATCCAAGAGAACAGTTCAACCAAGTGTTAAAGTAACAAGGAGAACAAAATTAAAGGAGATTGATAGATCCAAACCCATATAATCATATAACTATTACCACTGATCATTTATATGTTAGTCGAAAGTGAGTTGAATTTTTGCTAACTTATAATTTATATTATAGCTTAGTGTTTTATTAATCCCAAATCTAATTGCGTCTATCATTATGCTTAATTAATTCTATTTTTATATTTTATATAAGTTTATAATCTATTTTTTATTTCAATCAATGGTTGACTAATATTTTACATATTGAACTTAGTTTTCTATTTTAATTTTCTATATGAGTTGAACTTTGTTAAATATTTTTTAATTTTATATTAGGTAGGAGATCCTCTCAAAAACCTCCCTTTTATCTTGTATATATGTATATAATGATACTTTTGGGTGGTCTTCTTCTTCACTTAGTTAATTACGTTATCCCAATTCAATAGACCTTACTATTTGTATCAATCTTTTTATGATTAAAAAGGGGACATTAATCTAATTTTAAGAATTTTGGACTAATGTAAAAAATTCTTAATGTATGTGGTCCTTTTTTCACATAATTTAATTAATAGATATAAATATTATTAATTTTTATAAAATCACTTTTTTATGTATTATTTGAAGATAAGGATATTGTTTTGAATGGGGAATACTTCTCCATAATGAAGTTATCATAAATTATTTTTTTAATGAGTTGACTTGTTAGAATTTGAAGATTAACAATTTAATAGTGTTTTTTTTCTATTTTAATGATCACATAGTAAATAAGGATGATATCGTTAAGTCCTTGCAGGAGTTTAGTAAGAGGAGACAAGAATAGGAAATAAGATTACATAATCTTGTGTTACTTCTATATATCAGAACTGGAAATTTATTAGTGTCAATATTGTCCATAAAGGAATGATATCTAAACTTTGTGCTGCTCTATATCCAAACTTTAAAAATCCAACCACCACCAGACCATTGAATAATATGTCTAAAAATATAAATTTATTACCAACAAGTTTAAAAATACCAATGTTCAAATCTTCAAAAAGGCCAAAACATTGCATCAACATTTAGATTTAAACAATAGTAACATATTCATTAATAAAATAAACTAAACCTTTTTCTAATTCTATATCTAAACTTCAAATTTCCTCTCCAAAAATATGAAATTCATTGTTCAAAACACCAATTAAATGTCCAAAATATTTAATATCCAAAATAACAATTCAAATTTACAATTTTCAAACACATTAATAATAATTGTATTCCCTTGATTAGTTTAATATCAAAAATAGCAACAATTCAAAGAATTATGTTCTTGATCACTTAAATTTAGTCTTAAAGCAATTGTGTAGTTCAATTTATTTTACATTTAAACCCTGGGATCCCAAGAACAATACATCAATATTAAATATATCAAAACGGGCTTAGACATTAACATCAATAATTCAAGTGACTTTAACCAAAAAAAAATAGTATTAAAAATCAATGACAACACACAATTCCAAATATATGTAGACATGAATAAAATTAAAAAGTCAAAATTTACAAAAATGTAAAATCCATTGTACCAACCATTAAACCTTAGAGTATATATTGTACATAAAATAGATCTTCCATATGATGTAGGTAATAAATAATGTATTTTACATCGAAAGTTATCCATCAGAACTTACAAAATGCATTGTTTGGCTACTACCCTCCACTACTAGATTGTCCATGTTATCAATTAAATAGGTTTTGAGGCCTAGATTGAAGAGCATGTAAAATATGTCAAAGACTCAAAAATCATCTCTCTTGAATTCAGTGCATTTTTTTTAAAAAAAATGCAAGCAAATAATTCATACACCCGACACATTGTACAAAGAATAATGTCACCTACAACAACAAAAAGTAGACAAAATGAAAAATGGTTTAGTGGGCTTTTTTTTCCCAAATTTTGCATCTATAAAAATACAAATATCCTTGTAACAATCACAATTGTTTTGAACATTTTTATAGCCACCCTTATTGTTTAAATTTAAAAAAATATATGCACATCCCTTAACCAATACCCCTTAAGTTGAGAGAAGTATGTCTATCCATTAATTCATTAATACGATACTTACAAAAAAAGTAGCCTAAAATATCTGGCTCAAAATTAGTTGAGCCTTATATCTTTATCAAGAATTCGGAAACATTTAAAAATTATATGTATATATACACAATAACCAAACTAACTCTTTCATGTGTATGTATGCATACCTATAATATATTTGTATTTATATTGAATATTTATCTTTTAAAAAGAGCTTTCACTCTCCTCAAATGCCACATGTGGATCATGTTAAGAAATCGATATTTTTATGTATATTATAGCTTAATGGAATAGTACATCATATGGACAAAAACAAATCATGAGTAGAAGAATTTGACTAGATTAATTACCTTAGAGTTATATGCTTGGGATTGTCAACTATGAGGTGTGACCTCTCATCAATGTAGGCCATAAAGAAGGTAGAAACAATATCAATGAAAAAAAAAAACCATAGTAAAATGTTCCCCATCTTTGCACGTTAATAAATCTGATCTGAAATAGATATATTCATGCACAATATGCAACTAAAGTTATCAAAAATGTTTCCCACCACCTGATATCACCAAAAAACCCTTCCCTTTTTTCTATATGTATACATAATATGCATTATTGCACACCAATAAATCAAATACAAACATATGTAAATGCATGTTAGAGTAGGTTACAATAAGAATCAATTGGATATGGTCACATTCATGGAGATGAATTTGTATAGAGTAGTGAAACCTGAAGATCAACTCACAAAATAGAAGAAGCTTTGCTTCACAATAAAGGTTGTATTAATCGATATTAAGCACTAGCATTTGCATTAGCCAAAAAGTGCATAAAAAGATACATTATATAGTGAGGAATTAGGTCACCCAAAAAGGTAATTAACTCAAATCACCATTATAAAATGACTTAAAGTACATTTTATATAATGGCCTATTATTAACCTAAACAAGCTAAATAAAACCATGTAGACAAAACCAAGTGGGACAAAATTCTATGCCAATAGCCCCCCTTAATTGTATCTTAAGTAGGTAGAATAATTGGGTCCCAACACAAAGGCTTGATGAGGTACCTAAGTATATAGAGATGATCCCCCAAAAGAGAAAGAATGATGTAGGAGTATCTCCAAAACATGTATATATGTTCTAGTCAAGGAGCTTATCTATTTTAAGGTGTCTTAACAAACAATAATGGTCATGTTGAGGCCTTCAAAGTCCATTCTAGGATGAATTAAGGCCTTTGGATATTTTAACCACCAAAAGGCTAATTTGAATTTTCAAATTGTATTTGAAGTAGAAATATCTTAAATTGTAATAATTAGGTGAGTTAAATTGTTCTATAAGGTGTCTTAAGGAACTAGCTACATAGATAAGGGTGTATTAGGTTTAGTTAAGGTCATAATTATATTTCATGTCATTTTGAGTAGGGTAAATACTTGATAGATCTTGTATAGTTAGTTTACGAAGTTGAGTCAAGATAATCAAGGAAGAATCTTGTGTAATTTTAGTCTATGCCTAGCTTGGAAGTACGACCTATTGACTATATCAGGTCAAATCCATCACTTGAGGGATGAAAAATATGAAGGAAACACATAAGAAGACCAAGAATCCATATTTGAAAAAAGCTAATGACAGTCTAGAAATAGAAAATTGGGTTCTATTACTATTGAATGGAAAGTTTATTATCAATAAAACCCTGATAATACTTGAAATTTGTGCAATCCTTTTGTTTCTGCATTTATGAACAATATTCATCCAAGTTTGAATGCAATTTGATGTTCAATTATATATTAGATTCTTGAAACCTATGCATACCCTTATTTTTTATGTATGCATAGTTAAGTCAGTCACTTGAAACATGTATGAAATTATGCATGAGTTGTATATAAGGGTTGGGGTAGTAGGAAGAGTCTTTTTATAGTCTTACACAATCATTGGAATGAGTCATAACACTCCATACTATATAAATCATTCGTTTGAAGCTCTCAGGCTCTTGAGTATGCAAGAAACCCTACTCCATAGAAAAACATGAATATATTCACTTTTATAATATATTGTCTTGATAGTATTCAGGTTCATTAGAAGACTTCATCAGATTTGGTAGATAGTTACTTCAACAACTTGATTGTTCTTTTTTCTCTTTCATTATACATGGGTACCGAACCAAGCCTAATTGTTGGGACCCATATTTATGAGTATAAGACTTCTTATTTTTTACCACATCACCTAAGTTGACCTTCAGGGGGTTTTGTAATGTGTCATATTCACACTTGATATAAAGTCCACCTTAGGTAGATGTGTTAATAAGGTATAATTTATTATGTGCACAAGATTATTATATACATAATGATTATGGTAGTTATCCTCAAATGTATGATAAGGGTTACGTATAAGTTCAAGAATGATTCCATATTTTAATTCATCAATAATAATCTCTTATTCACATCTTAATTTTCCTATGTAATAAGCCTCTATGTTTTTGTAAAAAAAATGAAGTTTAGAGTCATCTCCAGAGCTAGTAGAGATGTAGTCTTTTAGAGAGTCATGTTATAGTAAAACCATTACTAGTTGCACACATACATTGTATGTTACACATAGTTTATAAAATGTATATTTATTGATAAATATCTCTCTTGTATGAATACTTTATATGATGGTGTTTATGTTGGAGATTGATGCAGAAAAAATAGGTTGATCTTCCAGTGGCCATAACTTTTGACTCATAGTACTGTTTGAGCTCTTTCATGCACCAAAATGACTGTCTCAAAATTTTTAATGTTATTCTAAGAATATATATCTATTTATATTTTATTTTGATATTTTTTGGAGGTCATGCGTGATCATTTAAGGGTTCAAAATTGAGGTTTAATGATTTTTTCAATAATTTTCTATTTTTAAAAATTGTATATTTTTAGAATCAGACGTCAAATTTAGTTTAATTTCATCCCATAGGCTAATTATATTTTTAAAATTATTTCAAGATATTTTTAGATTCATGTGCACTTGCATGTGAAACTTACTATAAATAGTGGCTGCTAAAAATAGACATTTTTTTAGATTTTAATTTTTTTGAAATTTTACATGGCAACTCTAAAGTTTGAGTTGAGGCTTAATTAATCATAGTTTTGGTTTGTAATTATTTTAAGTCATTCAATACGAATCAATACAAGTTATTGTTCAAAATATTGGCCTATTGGTAATTTTATTTGTCTTGATAGTTTCTTGAGTTCATAATTCGGTATCAGAGCAAGTTCACATCTTAGAGGAGTAAGACATGTAAAGAGGATGAGGAGGTATTACATAGATAAACCAGACTATACTAGAGCTAAAGAGACAATTTCAATAATTAACTGAAGTTATCACCAATCAATAGAGAAGATAAGGTGGTGATGAGGAAGACATAGATCATGATGAAGAAATTCATCAAGAAGAAGAATGGAAAGAGCATCCACCATCGATGAAAGAGAGGATGGTTCAAGATTTATAAGGAATAAATGAAGTAATCAAGGTTGATTTTCTAGATTATAGAGGCAATTTAAAACTAGAGGAGTTGATAGATTGGATGAATAGCATGGAGAAGTTCTTCAAGTAGAAGACTATGGGAGAATACAAGAAAGTAAAAGTTGCATGCATGAAATTGAAAAGTCATGCAATGATTTGGTGGCATCACCTATAAAAAGAGAGATAGAGGAAAGGTAAAGAGAAAATTAATTCATGAAAAAATATGGAGAAGAAGCTAAGAGAGAAATTTCTTCCTATGGATTATACACAAACACTATACACAAGATTTCAAAATTTGAGGCAAATAGATCATAGTATACAAATGAATTCTAAAAGATTTACATATGAGTGGATCATGATGAAATAGAAGAGCATATGGTTGTAAGGTATGTATATGGTTTGAAATTTTCTATTCAAGATGAATTAAGCATGCATATAATACTTTGCATGGAGGAGGCTTATCAATTATCTTTGAAAGTAGAAGAAAAACAAAATAGATAGAATTTCAAAATAATGTCTCTTGGTCCAAGAAGAGGCATATCCCCTATGAATAGGGGACGAGGTGGGTTTAATACCACTAGAGGTGGGTATAATACCAATAGAGGTGAATCATCAGGTGGTGCGGAAAGGCAAGATGAAAATAAGCAAGGGTTTCAATACCAACAAAAAGAAAGAGGATTTCAGAGAGGACAAGGTTATGGTGGTGCTAGAGGATGGTTTTCAAATCATCATAAATTTTATGTTTGTTATATATGTGGAGAAGAAGTCCATAAATCATTTGAGTGTTCACACTATCATGATCAAGAAAGGAGGCAAGAAGATCATCCAAGAGTAAATCTAGTTGAAGTTGAAATAGAAGACCAAAATACTAAAGTTGCACCAGCAGATGTTGGAGAGAATCTCGTGATGAGAACCATGATCGCTCCAAGGAAGGAAGAATTACATAATAAATAAGGAAGTGATGCATGGCTATGATCAAATATTTTTTGAACAAGATGTATTTCGGGTGGAAAGGTATGAAAATTAATTATAGATGATGGTAGTTGTAAAAATATGGGTTCTAAATAAATGATATAGAAAATAAATTTGTAATGTGAAAAGCATCCTAATATTTATTGTATTTCATGGTTTAATAAAGGGAATGAAGTTACAATAGATAAAAGGTGCTTAATCAAGTTTTCTATATAAAAATGTTATAATGATGAAATATGGTGTGATGTTATTATAATAAATGCATGCCATGTGTTATTGGGAAGATCATGGTAATTTGACAGGGAAGTAATTCATGATGGAGCAAAGAACACATACACTTTTTGGAGAGGTGGTACAAGGGTAGTTTTGTTACCTCTTAAAGAGGAAGAGAAAATATAAAGCATGCTCTCTACTAAAGAATTTATCCAAGATATAAAGGTGGCAGGTTGTTGTTATGTATTAGTAGCAAAGAATGAAGAAACTAAAATCGTGTCAATACCAATAGAAGCAACAAGTGTATTGAAAGAATATGCAGATGTTATGCTTGATGAGTTACTAGATAGTTTACCACCGAAGAGAGATATTCAACATCACATTGATTTGATTCCAAGATCAGCTCTACCCAATCAAGAAACTTATAGGATAAGTCCAACAGAACATACAAAATTAAATAAATAGGTTACTAAATTGCTAAGAAAGAAGTTGATAAGGGAGAGTATGATTCCATGTGCAACACCAACATTTCTAACTCCAAAAAAATATGGAGGATGGAAAATGTGTGTGAATAGTAGATAAATTAACAAAATTACAATAAAGTATAGGTTTCCTATACCTCGTTTAGATGATATGATGAATGTGTTTGTATGAGAAAAATATTTTACCAAGATTAATCTAAGGAGTGGTTATTGTCATATTCAAATTCATGAAAGAGATGAGTAGAAAATTGCATTTAAGACTAGGGATGGATTATATGAGTGGATGGTGATTCCCTTCGGATTATCTAATGCACCTAGAAATTTTTTTAAGGTGATGAATACAGTGCTATGAGAATATATTGGTAAGTTTTTGTTTGTTTATTTTGATGTTAAGTAAGACTAAATAAGAAAACTTACAACATTTGAGAATGGTAATGGATTTGTTAAGAAATGAGGAGTTGTATGTAAATATGAAGAAATGCATATTTATGTAGAATAATTTGGGATTTTTGAGATCTGTAGTTTTAATAGATGGTGTGAAAATGGATGAAGAAAAGATAAAGGCAATTTTTGAGTGGCCTATTCCAAGAAGCATTATAGAGGCAAGAAGTTTCCATAGTTTAGTAACCATTTACAGAAAATTTATTAAAAAATTTAGTAGTATTATGGCACCAATAACAGATTGCATGAGAGGGAAGGAATTTGCATGGACTAGAGCAACCACAGAAAGTTTTGAAATTTTGAAGAAAAAGATTATAGAAAGACCAATTTTAGCATTACAAAATTTTAACAAAATTTTTGAGGTTGACTGTGATGCTTCATTTATGGGAATTGGTGTTGTGCTAAGTCAAGAAGGAAAGCCAATAGCATATTTTAGTGAAAATTTGAATAAGGTAAGAACAAATTATTCTACTTATGATGTTGAACTTTATAAAATTGTACAAGCATTAAGACATTGGAGGCATTATCTAGTACCTAAGGATTTCATCCTATGTACAAATCATAAGGCTTTGAAGTACATGAATACACAAAAGAAGTTGAATAGTGGGCATGCAAAGTGGATTTCTTTCTTGCACAGGTATACTTTTATGTTAAACCATAAATTAAGAAATTAGAATCAAGTAGCTGATACATTGAGCAAGAGAGTAGTGTTATTAACTATTATGGTGAGTGAAGTAGTTGGATTTGAAGATATCAAAGAATTATACGATACTAACCCATATTTTGGCAAGGTAGTTAATCAGTGAAAGAATATATTAACATGTGGGAAAGATGATATTCATGATGAGTATCTTATAAAATAAGGTTATCTCTTCAAAGAGAAGCAATTTTGCATTTCAATTGGGTCTCTACGAGACAATATAATAACATAATTACATAGTAGTGGTTTGGCTAGACATTTTGGTAAGATGAAGATGATAATTTTGGTGGAGGAAAAGTATTTTTGGCCAACGATGAAGAGAGATGTGACAAGGTATATTTTAAGGTGAAGAATATGTCTAGGGGCTAAAGGACATGCATAAAATACTAGACTATACATGCCATTACCTGTTCCAAGAGGACCATGGATAGATTTGAGTATGGACTTTGTGTTAAGATGGCCAAACATAGAGAGAAATAATGATTCATTTTTTTTTGTTTTATACATATTTTATAAAATATTTCATTTCATTATATGTAAGAAAACCAATGATGCCACTAGATTTGCAGAATTATTTTTTAAGGGTATTGTGAGATTGCATGGTGATCCAAAAACTATTACTTTAGATAGGGACACAAAAAATTTAAGTCATTTTTGGAAGACTTTGTGGAAGAAGATGAGTACTAAGTTATAATTTAGTAGTGCATATCACCCACAAATAGATGGATAGATAAAATTTGTGAATAGGAGTTTGAAAATTTTATTGAGATGCATAGTGGGAGAGAAGCCCAAGCAATGGGACTTGGCTTTAGCACAAGTTGAGTTTGCATATAAAAGTTTAGTGAATAGATAAATAGGAAAGTCACCTTTTTAAATTATTTATGGGAGAAATCCTATGGATATTTTAGATTTAGTACAATTATTGATTGTAGATTGAATTAGTGATGATGCAAAAGCATTTGTAGATCATATGCAATAGTTTCAAGAAAGAGTAAGACACATACAACAAGTTGAAGTACAAAAAAATTGGACCATGTAGAATTGTAAATAAATCAATGACAATGCTTAGGAGGTGGGTTTATCATCGAATTTTGATATATCTCCAGTATTTAATGTTTTAAATTTATATAAATTATATGAAGAAGATGGTGAAGATGATGAAGATGAATACGTAAATTGGGAGCAATAGGTTTCAAAGAAGAAGAAGGAAAAGATAGTGTAGGTTTTGGATATGAAGATAGTGAGCACAAGGCAAGGGAGTTATAACAGGTATTTGGTGCAATGGGAAGGATTGCAGCAAGAAGACAACACTTGGATTATAGAATGGGAGATGAAGAAGATTGATAAAAATAAATGGAAGCAATATAATCAGGGCAACTTGTAGGAGCTGAGTTGTTTTCAACTAGAGGAGAATGATGTAGAAAAAATAGGTCGATCTTCTAGAGGCCATAACTTTTGACCCGTAGCTTCATTTGAGCTCTTTCACATGCCAAAACAACCATCTCAAAAATTTTGATGTTGTATTAATCCACGCTATCTTCTTAGAGTTGATTTTAATATTTTTTGGAGACCATACTTGATCATTTGAGGGTCTGAAATTGATGCTTAATGATTTTTTTGAAAATTTTCTATTTTTAAAAATTGTATATTTTTAGAATCAGACATCAACTTTAGTTGAATTTTGTCCCATAGGCTAGTTATAGTGTTTAAATTATTTCAAGAGATTTTTAGAGCCACGCGCTCTTGCATGTGAAACTTACTTTAAATAGCAACTGTTAAAAATAAACATTTTTTTAGATTTTAATTATTTTGAATTTTTACATGTCAACTCTAAATTCCAAGTTGAGACTTATTTCAGTATGATTTGGGTTTATAATTATTTCATGTCATTCAATACAAATTAATACAAGTTATTGTTCAAAATCTGAGTCTATTAGTAATTTTATTTGTCTTGATAGTTTATTCGATTCAATAGAGATTCATGGGCTATGTTTTCATTTCTAATTAAAAAATGTAAATATAACCATATGATCATTAAATTTAATTTTTGGTCCCACTCATTTTATAAAGAATATTTTTATAATAAATTGTAAAAATCACTAATAGTTAATCATTTCACTTTGACCATAAAAAAATGATTTGAAAAATATCTCCCAACCATAAATAAAAGTATTAATAATGATGTAGATTAATAAACATTTAATTACTTATGCAAAGACCTAAAGCCACTATATCATATCCCTTTCACCTAGAAAACAACAAATAATAATAACTAGAAAAAAAGAGACATTAGAAAAAGGGAAAAAAAATTAATAAATGAATATATAGAAAATATAAAAAGAAATAAATATAAATTAAAAAAAATCTTAAAACCCTTTCTTAAATCTTAAGTATTATCCAAAAACATCAATCACAATAATGTAAATTAAGGTTGAGAGATAAAACCTTATAATATTATTAAATCATATATCCACCACATTAAAACCATGCAAATACCTCCATCACAATTTTTTAAAAAACCACAATTTCTATCCACATTCCATTAAAAAACCCTACTTTCCCATCATTTAGACAAAAGAAACCTCCAAGAAAAACCCAAACCTACATTTGTTTTGCACAACCAAACAATACATAGTAGCTACCATAAAAAAACAAAAACAAATGAACTTATAATTTGTAGGTTTATCGCCACATTTTGTAAGTAATTTGAAGTTAACATTGTGAATAGCTTTAGATTTTGAAACCCTAACAAAATTGATACCCACATTATTTTGTGGTGTAATTATGGGCATTTTTTAATTTGTTATACAAACATATATGTAGATTGAGTAGCATAAATAAATTTTGAATGGATCTTTTGATAATAAGTTATACAAAATGGAAAATGACAATTAAATTTAGAGAATATATTTTTTTAATTTAAAATAAAATTTAATAGATTATTAAGTGCAGTTAATAGGATAGACACAATTATAAATAGATTATTTGTCACACAAACATATACGTAAATTAAGTAGTAATAAATAAAATTTGAATGGATTCTTTGATAATAAATTCCACAAGATGGAAAATGACAGCTAAATTTAGAAAATATATATTTTTCCATTTAAGAAAAATTCTAATAAATTATTAAATATGGTTAATAGAATAGACACACTTATTATGTTATTGGATTCAATTTGTGTGTCATGAAAATCACTTACAAATCAAAGAAATTAATTATTTTCTCAACTTAAATACATACCTAAGAAGGTACTTAAATCCAAAAAAAAATTCTTTTTTTTAATATCTACTTAAATCCCCTCAAAACAAACTTGGAAATATACAAACCCTAATTCATTTTCAACACTAATAAATTGATAAAAATATGAAAATAATTATTAAAACAAAAATTATATAATCTTTACAATTATATTTTTTAATTTAAAATATTTATATATAAATATTTTATATTTTTATTTTCAAATGTTACATCAGTTTTTTTTAAAATTCTTTTTATAAGCACAATATCATAACCTTCCCAACCTTGCTACCACTATATGTTATGCTTCTTAGGATAATTAGAAACATTAACTATTATCCTTGCTCTTGTCACGTTAGTAATGAAATAAAATCATACGATATTAAATCAAAATACATTTTTATGTTTTACTATAAAAATAAAATCCATTAAAACTATTGGAAATCAAAGCCATCCGTAAAAGTAAATTACATGAAAATCATTGTAAATTTAATGAAAATCATTGTAAATTACATTTTTATGTTTTTATATAAAAGATCACGTGCTTTGTTTAATTTGGATTATTCTTAGCTTTTTAGAAAAATACTGATACATTAGTAATGAAATAAAATCATGGAATAATTTAAAATATAGAATGTATTTATAAATTGATCATGATATAATTATTATTGTTTAGAATTTTGTTGCTATAAAATGTTAATTCAAAAAATATAATATAATATTTATTAAATGATGTTTTTAAAATGATATAATAGTCCTAAAAAATAAGTGAATATAATATAAAATTAAAATTAAATTATTTTTAAAAATTCATATTTATATATATTAATCAGATAAAATTGATAATAATATTATAAATTCGCAATGTAATAATTATTACCATTTGTAATAATTATTATCATTTATAATTAAAAATATGTTTAAGTTTATGAAATAAATGAATATTCTAATTATATATATAATTATTTATTATTATAAAAATAATATTCAATACACTTATTTCTTTCCTACTTAAATCATAAATAAAAATATTTATATATAAGTGAATATCTTATATTGTTAATGAACTTGGTCTTCTATTAATATATACATTATTATATTTAATAAATTCCTTCATGTTTATTTTTCTCATTTTAATTTGATACACACAATACCTCTACATACTATTTACCATATTCTATTTTTTTATCTTTTCAAAATGTTCCAATTTCAATAATATATATGCTCAACATATGTAAAATACTCACATATTCAAATAACTTAAAATTTAAGATATGAAAAAAAAACCAATTGAAAACAACAATTAAATCTAGAGGTATTATACGGTTATAATATCTATGAGTATGTTTATTTTTTATTTCGACTTAAAATTTTAATGTTTATTTGATTGTGACATATAAATTTTTATTTTTTCTTGGATAAGTTAGTAAAAAAATTATAATGTCTTAGTCATAAGGTGGAGTTTGGAGAGAAATTGGTTGCAAAATGATGGGTTGTAATGTTCATGAGTGTGTTCACTCTTAATTTTGACCTTAAATTTGACATCTATTTGATGTTCACTTTGAATTTCTTCCTTTTTTTTAGAGAATCCAATTGAAAAATTATCGAACTTGAAAAATAAGTATAATTAAATTGACACGATTTATTTCTAATAAATAAAAAAATTACTAAAAAAGTAATGAAATTATTAATATTGTGATATGTGAAAAATCTAAGATAAGAACCTTGAAATTTATATCTCTTAGATGTATTAAAATATTTGTACTACTATATTTAATTATGAATGAAATCCTTCCATTTGAAAATACTAAAAAATGATTAGAGTACACTAATTAATAAGGGGTGAGAAGAATACCTGTTTGTAATGTCCATGAGTGTGCTCAGTTTTAATTTTGATCTTAAATTATATATCCATTTGATAGTCAATTTGAAGTTTTTCTTTTTAGAAAAATTAATTGGAAAATGGTAATATCTTGGTTATATGGCTAAGTTTGGAGTCCCATTTTTTTTTTAAATATTTTATTGAACTTGAAAAATAATATAATTAGATTAACATAATTTGTTATTATAATATGTAAAAAATACAAAATAAAAACCTCAAAATTAATAGCACTCAATGTTATATATATATATATATATATATATATATATATATATATATATATATAATAATTATACTTAGTTATTAATGAAATCTTATCCATTTAAAAATACTAATGTATAAATAAAATACATTAATTAGTGATTAAAACAACTAATGATTAAAATGGACAACAATTTGTAATTATCATATTAATAAACTTTATAAATTTAATTTTATGTTTAATTAATATAAATATATTTACTTAAAAAATGATTGGAAATATCAAATTTAAACAATCTAACTGTATTATTGTATCTAAACTCCCAATCAAATATATATCAAAACTGCCGTACAACAAATAAATAAACTTCAAATTAAAAATAAAACATAATTATTAACATCTTCTAATATTATACTCTACCCCATCCCAACTAGCATTATAGATTATGGTATCAATATAATTAGTAAACTAAATAAATTAATAAAATACCATTAAGAAGCTTAATGTCAGTGAATTGTGTAAGATAAAGGCGGATGGCATGCTACTAGTACTTGCCCTTGTCACTGACTCATCCTTGTCAGAGAAAGTAAAAAAAGCATTATTGGTAGTGATAGACGAATGTCAGATCTATGCCAATTTGTCTATAAATTGGACCCAACTTTTACCACCTGCAAAATCTGCATATACATGTTGCCCCCTCAGGTAATCAGGTCAGTTGTCATCCTGTTTTTACAGAAATGAAATGATAACAATGTAATGATGGACAATAAATATTACACCTGTTTTAATGGACTGAAATCAACGACAATGTTGCTTCTTTTATCCAGGCTTACCTTAAAAAAATAATAATAGATTCTTTATTCTCTGTATGTGTATATATTAAAATGGCATTTTTTTATAAACAAATTATTAAAAAAAAAGTTTATGTATTATTATTTTCATAAAAAAATTATGAAATTAATTATGTCATATAAAAATTGAGATATATTAATTTAATTATATAAATTAATATTATAAATTAAATATTAAAATTAGATAAAAATAAAAATATGTAAATATAAATATATTATAATATTTATTTTAGTAACTATTTAATTAATATTAGTATATATATTTTAAATAATTTAAAAATGATGTCTTTATTTTTCTTTCACATAAATTTAGATATTAATAATGTTTTCTTTTTCTTTCACATAGATTTAGATATTAATAATGTCATTACATTCACCTATTTAAATTATCATACTTTGTTTGTAATATACCAAAAATTATAATAAAATCTCTTTGTTTTTTTCATTCAAAAATTAAATTTTCTGGTGAACTTTACTTGTCTTGAGATTTTAACACTTTTCCCAAAAAAAAATCACTTTATACATAATCTCTAAAAATGATAAAATTTAAAGATATTTTTTTATATTTTAATTTTAATATATATAATATTTATTTAAAAAAACAATATAATCAATTTTTTTATCTTTTAAATTAAGAAATTATAAATCATTCTATTATTATTAATATTTAATTAAATTAATTTTATGTTTATTTTTTAATATATATATATATATTAATTGAAATCCATTTTAATATAAATTTAATATTTTTAAAGTGAGTTTTAATATAATATATGTATAAGTATTTAAAAGTTTAAAATATAAATTTTATATTTTTACATATATTTTTGGTATATATAAAATGTATATTAAATTTTAAATGTTAATACATTCATGTTTAAATTTTTTAAAATTTTACATGGTTTTAGTTTGATTATTACGTCTATGTTTGAAATTTTCAATCCTAATAACGTGAGTGTGTTAACATTTAATTTTCAATCTAATATTTTTTTTAAAACTTAAAAACAATACCAATTTTTTTTATAAATAAAATATTATAATTTTTCAATAATTAAAAAACTACTTTATAACAATCAAATGAATATCAAATTTAAAATCAATTAAATAATTATTTAATTGACATCTTATAATATTATATTCCCTAATTTTATCATGTAACTCAACAATATTAAAGTGAATAGAAGATTTGCTAAGATATGGGTAATTTTGGAGTTAACTTTTACCACCTGCAAAAACTGCAAAAGATGTTCCCTTGCATTATGAGTTCAATTGTGTGGTTGAGGGCATCCTTTGGCTCAAAAAATGAAAGGAGAGACATGACATTAAAGGTTACTCAACTAAAATGAGAATTGAAAAGGTTGAATATAATATAAATAACATTTAAATGAAAATGATAACTGAAAAAATTATATATTAAAATCATATATATATAAACAAATTTTCACAAAATAAATTTATTTACGATTATTTTTGTAAATATTTATAAAATTAATTGACATATATTAAAAATAGAATATATTAATTTAATTATATAAATTAAAATTGTATGTAAAAAATTAAAAAAATTAAAAAAATTTAAAGTAAATATTGAAACAATAAAAAAATGAATATCATATATTTGGTAATAGAGATTGAACATTAAGATTCTATAATAAAATGTCTCTTAATTTCAAATATTTATTTTTCAATTAAATTAATTTTTCACTTCTTAAAAATTTATTTTTAATATATTAAAAAATAAGCTAACATATATATTTTAAATAAATTTATGTAAAATACACGAATAGATACATATGTTAGTATTATATATAATTATATAATATTATAATATAATTAAAATATAAAATAATATAATATAATATATTATTATACCATATTATATTATAACTATATTATATTATATTAAATATACACTTGTAAACAAATAATTAAATTCTTTTAATTTGAAATAAATAAAATTCTCATAACAAAATTATAATTTACCCATCATTTATTAAATAATTACCATTCAAATATATATATTTTTTTAATTTTAAGATAAATAAAATTACCATAACAATAAATATAATTCACCAACTGTATTTTTAGGTAAATACATAATTAAATTCTTTTATTTGGAAGTAAATAAAATTATCACAATATTGCCAAAACAATAAATATAATTCACCTATATTTCATCATGATAATATACAATTAAATTCTTTTATTTTGAAGTAAATAAAATTACCACCTACCATATATTCCAACATGGTTAAAAATAGATATATATTTTTTATAATGTCCGCTCGAAAACAATTGAATATTAACACTCACACAATTACATAAAATTAGTTCTGATGTCAAAATACCTATCCGTATAATTAATTTATTATGATGTTATAATATAATGCAAGTGATCAAGTGAATATCAATTTCATTAGGAAGTGTACAATAAAAACAATGAGAAAATAAGTAATTTTTAAAACATTAATTGTAAAATGTTTTAATTTTTAAAATATTTCAATTAACCCCTTGTTTTTACTCTTTTTTATTTTTTTATTTTTTATTTTCCTCACTCTAATTTACATTTTTGTTTATTTATTTTTTGAAATTTTTTATATTTATATATTTTTTATTTTTTGAAATTTATTTTATTTTTATTTAATTATATCTGTTTTGAAATAATTAAATTATTTTATTATTTATTTTATATTATTAACTTTTAAATCATTAAATTCTAACATTCTCATATCACAATTTCACCTTCAAATACCATTATATTAATATATTAAATTAATACTTAAATTAATATAAATATAAAAATTTATTATAACATTAACTTTTTATTATATCCAACTTAATATCCTTAACCTAAACATTTGATTTCTAAGTATTTATCATCTCCAATTTAACTCATTACTTGTCTCTCACTTAACACAACCTTTACCTTTATGAATTAAATTATATCTATTATTTTTAAATATATTTATTTATATATTTAAATTACTCTAATGATAGAGAGTAAGGTGTAGGCTTAATCCTTTAAAATATCTTCCCCTCCCTCATAATATATGGACAAGCAAAAATGATACATCTGAAATATTTTGACTCATTAAAAGAATATATCATATGAGTGTTGGTTCAAAAGTATAAATAAATACTAACTTGAAATTATTTTTTACATATTATAAAGATAGATATACTTTACACTATTTTAATTTATTTATATATAAATAATATTAATTAAAAGTATGTAAATGTTGATGGGGAGAGTATAAGAAAAGAAGTAGAACAAGGCACAGTCACAAGGTAAGGGTAAAGGTAAGATGTTTAGTTCGAGCAAAGTACAAAAGTGGGATATGTTGTAAAATATCCATGAGAGATAGGGAGGGATAAACATTAATGATTGGTTAGACAAAGATTGGGAAGACCTTAGAGATGCATCCATGAAGTTGTGTACTACAAAATAAGTTTTGACCTTTGGGTCAATCAACCACCCTTGAAGGACATTGTTGGTAGGGGGTTCCCACTAGTCCAAATAACATCATCCCCTAGAAGAAATGTTGGTCCAGGTGAGTTTTGAACGGTCACTTTTAAAAATGATGATTTCTGAGATCATTTGAAGGGCATGAGACCTACATGTCTCATTGGAAAGTTTGTTGGGAGATGGCCAACCATTAGGAAAATAGAGACATGGGTCAATGAGAATTGGGGAAAAGACTACTACCTTTGTTTCTTACTTAAATGTTTTTTCTTGATTATATGTCTGTATACAAAAACCAAAGTGGAAATTTTGAAAGGGGGTCCTTAGATTTTGAATGGAGTGGGGTTATGGTTGAAAGAATGGTGCTTGAACTTTAACCCTTTAACAGCCGAGAAAGGGATTTTCCTATATGGGTTCGGTTATATGGACTTCTTGGTGAATATCGGATGGATAAGTGTCTCAAACAAATTGGTTCACTGGTAGCGACCATCATCAAAATCAATTCAAAATCCATTGAAGTGGTTTTGGCCTCCTATGTGCATGTTTGTGTCCTCCTTGATCAGAGTAATGAGATCTCAAAATCTATTGGTATTAAGACCAGTGAAGGGGTTTGGCAATAGAGGTTTGATGTTGAGAAGATCCATTTTTAGATGCTTTAAATCTAGGGAGGTAGGGCACATCTATAAGGAATGATCTCTAACCACCAAGAGAAAGACCCATTATAAGGTATTGAGGGCCAAGGTTCTTCTTCAAGATGGTGTTTTAAACATTAACAAAGGGCTTTCTTCATCCAGATTGATGTTGGATCTTTCCCCATAAGGCTCAAACTTTAACATTAATATTGAAGCTACTAAATCACTTAAAAGCAGACTATAAATGAGGGAATGACTTTCTTTGAACTCTATATTGAGATAATGTTCTTTTATATTGAAGGAGGCACACAAAATATCTTCCATCATTGTTAAGGAAGGCATGGAAAAATTATAGATCAGTCCATCCCTAGTCACATTGAATCCAACTTTGGATGTGTGTCAATATTTTGGGTATTTCCTCTAATCTAAAGCCTAGTTGAAGCCAACTCTGGATGGATTAGGGACCTGCAACTTTCTCCACTTGTTGAAGGCTTTATGAAATTGAAGAGGAAGAATATGAACTAATTTCTATATATATTATCACTTTATCCCAACATGATTGAAATATATCCCATCCCATTTATGGTAGCTCGAAAAGATAGGGAATGAAATCAATCAAAGAGATCATTGATGTTGTAATATTGTCACGTAAGTAAAAGGACATTACTCATTTCATTAAATTTTAAAGGTGGGATATTGAGGTCCCTAATAAATAATAATGAAAATCATATCTTATAATGTTAGGGGCCTCAATGCCTTTAACAAAAAGTGACTGGTTAAGCACTAGTTGCATAATCTGTGTTTTGATCTTCTCATGCAATTCAAAATTAAGCTTGGCAAAGAGCATGGTGAGGGTTTAATGTGAGATGAAATAAATGGCAAGGTTGGTTCCTTTATTCTTTTGGCTCCACTAGTGATTTGGAAATCATATGGGCTCCATCCAAGGCAAGGATAGATAAAATAAACTCTGGGAACTCTTGGAAATATTTTAAGGTTATAATATTTACTTCTAATATCTATTTCCTTCTAGTTAATGTCTATGGGCCTAACTCTGTGGTTGGAAAATCTAAGGTTTGGTTAGAGATCCATAAAAATATTAATTTATTACCATACCAAAGGTGGGTGATCGGGGGTGAATTCAATGAAATTCTATCCTCTTTTGGTCAAGCAGGGTGGTGTGCTTAAAGACACTCAGTCTCATAAATAGTTTTAAACATTATTTCAAATGTTGGATTGATCAACCTGATTCCCAATAATGGATCATTATCTTGGTCTAATAGATAACTTGTATTTTACAACATATCTAAAAGGATGGACCACTTTTTAATCTTCTCTAACTATTTGGATGTAGGCTGGGTAATAGAGAGTAACAGTTGACCCATTTTGGGTCTGACCATGCCCCTATTGAACTATATTTTTTTGAGATGGAGCCCCACCCAAATGTCATTTCAAATTTGACTCATGTGGCTTATAGACCCCCCACTCCATGATTTAATCAAAGGTTGATGGTGTAACACCCCTAAGGAGAAAGGTTCCAAGGCTTTTGACATGTGTTGAAATCTCCAATTCATTAAGGGTTGCCTTAAAACTATAACCAAAGTGTGTTTAAAAATATTTTCAAGGAAATTCTAAGAGTTAAGGGAAAGTTGGATGCTTTGAATCATATTGTATTTAACAACAAAATGGGTACATACCTATTTTTATAGGATAAGTCTATCTTTGTTGAACTTGAGGAGCTCCATGTGTTCTAGAAACACAAATCAAGATAATCATGGCTTAAGGATGGAGATGATAATAACATCTCCACTCAAATAAAGAATAATTCCAATAGCATTTCCTTCATTAATTTTAGAGATGTAACGCACCTGAATGGGCAAATGAAAATTTGGAGGAAGCTTAAGCTTTATTTCACAACCTACTAATCAACCCCAAGGTAGACAATTTGAAGGTGCAATCCATAAACTTGAGGTGTATCCCAAGGATTATCACTAAAAAATATAATGGTATTCTAAAATAACCTTTCACTACTAAATAAGTTCAAAAATTGGTTCTCCATGGGAAAATATAAGGCACAAGGCCTTGATGGCTTCTCTACTACCTTATTTTAGTCCTTCTAGGATATTATGGGAAATGAAGTGGGAAGTTAGACAGAGTTTAGTTTAGTTTAGTTTATATAGATGGGAAGGCCCCTATATATATCTATCTAACTCCCCATATAGATAATATTTAGAGGGGAGACAAAAAAAATTGACATTTGGGGGAATGGCCACCCTATAGATTAAATGGGCTAGATATTTTGGGGGAGGGCCACCCTATATCTATCTAACTCCATATATAGAGAGAGGGGACCCTTTCCCCCTCTATATAAAATAAACTCTATCTAACTCCCCATACCCTACATATATAGGGGGAGGGAGGGCCAAATAAACTCTATATTGAGGGGAGGGGCCCAAATATCTAGTTCTTTTAGCCCCCTCTCTATACTATCTATATGGGGAGTTTTTTTGGCCCTCTATATAAATCAGAATAAACTAACTCTAAACTAATATATACCATGCCAATGCCCCATAGATAATATATACTCTATCTTTATGCTGGTGGGGGGTTGATACCACTCAATATTACCATCAGTGGATATGGTCAAAGAATCAAGGCTAAAGAAAAATATTGGACCAGATCTAAATTTTACCTTCATTACCCTTGTTCCCAAATGGGAATCTCAAGAATATTTTTGTGATTTTAGGACCATCTCTCTTTGGAACAATGTTTATAAAATTGTTTCCAAAGTGATTTCTTCTAGACATAAACAATTTTTAAAAGACATTATCTCAAACCAATAGGGGGGATTTATTCTTGGCCAAAGCATTCATGATGGTATTGTTACTACTCATGAGATCATCCATTCTCTAGTTTTTTATTGTAAAAAGGGTATGATTCTCAAGATTGACATCATTAATCATAGATTTTTTTGGATATCCCTTCTAAAAATACTTGAAATATATGGCTTCTCTAATGATTGGTGTAACTGGATCTTCAATTATATCTCAATTCCTAAGTTTTCCATCATTATCGATGAGGAGTCCACTGGATTTTTTTAAGCATCCTAAGGCCTCAGACAAGGTGACCCTATCTCCTATTTTGTTTTCATCCTATGGCCAATGCTATGGGGAGGGAAATCTCAAGTGTTAAGGATTATAGTGAAATTTGTGGTAGCAAGGCTACGAAGGGTATGGCACGTTTCACACGTCATTAGTTTGTGGACAATAAAATTTTATTTAGAATTACAAATGTTGGGGAAGCACATGATTTAAATCAAATCTTGGTAAATTATGAGAAAGCTTATGTGCATAAAATTAACATAGCCAAGTCTAAAATATTTTTCTTCAATACCTTCCCCACTACCTAATGTGACATCACAATCATCCTAGATTTACAAACCAAGAAGCTACCTTCCAAATACTTAGGAATATCCCTCTCCACTAGGTCTATTAAAGCCTCCATCTAGTAAAATATTATCAAAAGCTTCAGGTCTTGACTTACCTCATGGAATGGATAATGGATGACTCTCTCATGGTAAATCACTCTCATCAAATTAATTCTAAGTGACCTCCTTATTTATATCTTTTTATTCTTTCAACCCTAAGTAAAGGTTTTACTATATGTGAATATAATTATGAGATATTTCCTTTGGCAAGGGTCCTAAGATAAGAAGAAAATTCCCTTGGTCAAATAGGATAAGGTTTCTTTTAGCACAGGTGGGCAGTGGTGAAAGGATTATGTGGCTTGGTGTCCATAATTTAGCTTTGGGATCCAAATTAGTCTAGGGTATGGTCAATCATTCCCAGGCTTCTTGGAATAATATTATCCAATAGAAGTACTTTGGTCCTTCTCATTGGTGAACATTTTCATGGTTCAAAACCCTCTTTGTCCCATATATGGAATTTTATTCTTAAATGACAACACATTATCAAGGACCATGTCTCTTAGGTTTTCAATGATGGGTGGTCAAATGAATTTTATGGGGATTCTTTGAATAGACACAAATGCTTGTAGGACCTTTAGGATCTTGTTGGAGTGAAAAATACCTTAAAAGCCCTCTAGGGAATGAAACTATGAGATTATATGGAGATCATGGATGTTGCAAGGATGGAGTGATGTAGATGGATAGATTTAGATATTTTGCCTTTGTCAAAGAACCAAAAACATCTTATTTCTAGCCTTCTAGTTAAAAATAAAGTTTTTAATAGTAATAAGGTAGACTACATTCATTGGATTGGGTCCAAAATAAGAATGTATGAAGTGAATTTGAACTATAAAATGGTTGAGAAATCAGATCCCACTTTTGAATGGGCTAAATTACTCTATTGGAGCATGTTTTTCCTTCCCAAAGCAGAGCCTTTACATGGTTAGCCACGCAAGGCCAGATCTTTACTCAGGATTGTCTATGTAAAATGGGGGTTTGTGGGCCATCTAGGTGTTATATGTGTTGCATGGTGGAGGAAGATGCCACACATACATTATTCGCCTATCCATTTATTGAATCTTCAATGAAATGTCTATGTGGCATGCTCTCATGATATTGGTCTAGACTAGTGATGCTCTAGTAGGTTTTCATCTCTTGGACTACTGGCTCTTCGAAGGACACCTTTTCTTGCCTCTAGAATTTATGCCCATAAATCCTTATTTGGACCATTTGGAAGGAACGAAATCAATGTGTTTTTTAAGATTGATCTTGCTCCCTATAAGTGGTTTTGAAATAAGTTAAAATCTCCATGACTGAGGTGGGTTCTACCCATGCTAGAAGATAAAAGGGCAACCTTTCAGATTGAGACTTCCAGATTATTTCCTCATGGCATGGGCTGAAATACCCTCTTGTTAATGGGTCAATGTACATTATAAAGGCTTCCATGTGAAGTGGGAAAATGGGTTAGACTTCACCCCTCCTATATTGTTTAAACTAAACTTTAATGGGGTGTTTAGGGGTAACTCCAATGATTTTGGGGCTAGCTATGTCATCCGAGATTACATTGGTTCTATGATTCATGCAACCTCTATGAATCTAGAGAATGGTGTGAATAATGAAGTTAAGGCACAAGCCCTGGTTTTAAGACTAGACTTGGTATTCCAATGTGGGATGGATAATGTTATAATTAAAGGTGACTCTATGGTTATTATTTAATCACTTTGAAATGGAAAATTTAGTTACATTACTAGAATGTATAAAACATATTTAATCGACCCTGGGACATGTTGGATAACCTCAACTCTTGGGAGGCCACCCATTAATTCATATAATCAATTAAGGTAATTGATATTATTACTAATAAAAGTATCTCACAAGAGTATGATTTAGTTATTGATAATATTTGTGGAACTTTGGAGATTGACGGGGCATTGTTATCACAAGATGCCACATGATCCCATCATTATTTACAATGTTTATGGACATTAATAGCTTATGTTATTATAAGCATGCGAAGAGTTTCCTTATCTTTTGCTTTGTAGGTCGAGTTTCTTCCCATCACTTTTATCCCTAGCGACACTTAGTAGGGCTCTAGTGATTTTTGTTGATTGTTCTCAGTGGGTTTTACAACTAGTTTCCATGGACCCTTTAATGAAAATTACCCTCAATGAGTTGTTAATCCATTTAAAAAATTATAAGTTGGAGATAACTTTTTTGGGTCATGTTTTATATGCTAGATTGTAGTGGGTTTTTCTCATTCAGTCGGTCACTATTTAACATTTAGTCAAAGTGATAATGGCTTTAGTCTTTCTAAATACTAATTCCAGGATGAAAATTTATTATATGGTGGTTTTAGTATTTATTTACAATTGTATCCTCACCTCCAAGGACAAAGAGTTGATAGTTGAGGTAGCTCTAATGTTGGTTCTTGTAAGTTTTTGAATGGGCTTGGTGGCTACTATGAATGTTTTCCCACTGGAAGAGAAGTGGTCAGAAATGTTCTCTAGGTATTTTGGTCTTAGAGTGGTTTCACTGAGGTCCTTTCAAGAATTAGAGGACAAATTTGGTAATTTAGTCAACCATCTTGAATTCAATCATCAGTCCCTTTATAATCCTATGCCAATGGAAATTTGGATTCCAGTGCTAAATTTGGATGCTTTATATTCCCCTTTGGCATCAGTCATGATGTCACTAGGTTGTCAAAGTTTAGGTTTGGCATCGGCCATCAGGTGTTTGGCATGGTTTTTTGGAGATATTACCCTTACCCTAAAATGTCCCCTCATTTCTAGAAGGGAGGCCTTCTTATTCATAGGGTGATGTCCCTTGCTCTTTCTACATCTAGTGCTTCTAGGTCAGTTGGGTTGATTAGGTCTAAAATGGTGGCAGAGGTTGGTGACTAGTTGGTTGATGGTGTTTCCTGGTTTATGGGTTTTTGTGGCATGCTAGTCTATGGGTAATTGGTGGTTTAGGTTGTTTTTTTTTGTTCTTACGTGGTGGTCGATATAGCTTTGACATTCTAGATGTTTCATGATCCACAAACTCCATTGATAAACTCTAAGTGAAATTTTAAGAGTACGGATTCTAAATTTCTCAACTTATAAGATGTTGGAATGATTAAAAATTGATGAAAATATTATCCAAGAATCATGTTTCAAAACTGAAATATAGGTAAATTGAAATTTCACATCATTTATCCTTTGAAACTATCAGATTTTTTAAATTCTTGATTTTATCCAATTTCCCGTAAATGATCAATTCATTAAATTTTGCATTCTAATTAAAAATATGAATTTATAATCTGAATAATAACTAAAACTAAAATGCAAAAATGAATCCAAAGATCAAAACACAAAAATTGTTTACGGGGTTCAGAATTCCTACGTCCTTGGGTTCTTATTGAACCAATCCATTAATGTTGCTAAAATTTGTAAGCTAAAATAATACTTAAAAACAATAAAATATCATATCTCTCTACAATAATAGTGATCAGACCTTTGAAAGACCTTGGTTGACTCAGCACGTCTTTCACCTTCCTGAATCACACGTAGAGGCTTCTCCAAATCAAAATTGACAACTTCTATAGCTCAAAATGGCATCACCAATTCTCCAAAATGGGAAAATGAATATACTGTATAGAGCATATCAAAATTATAAAAAACTTTTTAGTTTACTATGAGCTCTGATTCAGCCTCTAAGGGCTCCAAAATGACTATATACAACAAACTAGTTGATATTTTCCAATACACAGTCGGCCAGAAGCTTGCCTTTTTATACAAGTTCGCTCCTTTCAAAGAACTTGGAAGTCCATGGCATAAGCAGTCAAAGCTTATCCCTTTTGGACAGTAGGTTAAGATTTCAAAACCATCCTCCTTCTTTTTTGGTGCCTTAGTCTTATCTTTATCCCACATTTGTTGGGGAAGCACTAATTTCATACTAAAAATAGTTAAGCAGCCTCCTTGAATGTGTCAACACCCCCTTTTGTGGGAGACTTGGCTGCAAGACTGAACATGTCTATTCTCACATTCCCCCAAACTTGGCATGTCTAGGATGTGGCATGTGGATAATGACTCGGCATTACAAAGCGTTAAACCAATTTTTTTTTAAAAACAAGTATCCCTCTTTTTTTGGGATTTCAAATCTATGGACTTTGCAAATACAATGAGATTTTTCTACGGACTTGCAAATACAATGCATTTATCCATGCACATTTTCAAAGACAAAAATAACCCAGAGTTTTTGGAGACCCATTGACTACCACGTGTCACCATCTGGTTGGTCCTCTTGGCGTGTCCACATTGCGCCACGTCATCTTGCGACACCACTTTTTTCCCTGGCGCATCAGAACTTCAATAGACCATATCTTTTGCATACAGTGTCAGTTTTGCAAACCGTGAAAAGTTCCAAAAAAATATCAACGAGCTCTATACTGTGAAATTGGTTTCATCATGATTTGGAAACTTTTTATAGAATGAACTCTGGATCACACCTCCCTACAAAAGAGGCTTTTGGTCTCTAAAAGTCAACTATCACCTGAAATATTATAATTGGTCTAATGCATCCATGAAAATAGAACCCAATCATAGTAAGAGATATAAACAATTGCATTCAAATGATTCAAAATCAAACTGCAAAAATTCCTAATCCAAAAGGCATGAGTAAGTGAATCTACAACTGCCAAAGTGATTACAACATATCAAATTGCCTGCCCAAATGTCACATCCTGTAAAGCGGTGAATTGCCAAAAAATGAAACAACTCCCAATGTAACTGCAAGACAAGTTTATAATGTCGACAACATATAATTAATGTTTTTAGGCATGTTGAAATACAATTCCCTAGTATGGGACTTATATGCTAAGCAAATGAAAACAACCATAAGTTTATGTTGCCTAACATCTAAACATGCCCAAAGAGTCTTAAAAAATTGCATCTAAACATCACTGTGCCAAAATAGATACATTCAAAATAGTAGTCTAATTGTCAAATGTTGTAAGGAAACAACTCACAACATCACTCTACTATATCCCCAACTGTTTCAAATGAGTTAATGTCTTATCCATTATTAGACTACCCATATAGTATATTCTGGAAATCAAAATCTTAGAGTTATCAAAAAGTGAGAATTTGAAAAACTTCATATGATAAACCTGTCTTCAAGTGTTCCCACCAAATTTATTCTACATCTATCAAAGCTTGGTCATTCCCTTAGGTGAATTCTTAACCATGCTTTGCAAAAATAATGTAGTGATAATCCACTTAACCAATTCTTTCTTCCTGGCAAAATTGATTGTCTCTGTGGATTCATTATCAATTGCATACTGTTGACTTAACCTCTTTAATAGACTTTCACTTGTAGGTTTTACCTTATCCTGGGTTGTATTATCAACTACATTATGGATTGAATTAGCTTCATTAACCTTAGTGAGAGGTTTGTAAATCGTCTTAGTTTTAACATTACTTGAATGTGAAGATGAATAAAGCTTAAAACATCTATCAATCCTATGTCCACTCACTTTACAATGAGTACAGACTTCCTTCTTAGGTGAGGGTCCCCTTTTTCCAATTCCCAACTTAACATGAGAATGGTTTTTCAAACATGCAATCTACTTCAACAAAGCATTTCATTTCCAACAAGTCTTAGCACTATGGTTATTCATCCCACAAAAAGTGCATGGAAATGATTGCATTATCTACTATACATTATATCCAAACTACTTAAAATTATCAATTTGATCAGAAGATTTAGTGTAAGAATCAGGAGGTGGAATCTCAATACCTCTTTTACCTTTACACTTATGAACTAGTGGCCTAGAACTTTCGCTATTGGAAGCTTGTCTTCCTTTAGCCATGGAAGAAACTTCTCCATCATCCACTTGCACACTAGTATAACCCAAACCTACATGAAGAGGTCTATGCTCAACCTAAATTGGGTTAGATATACCTTGGCTATCTCTACCAAGTCCTCCTCCATTATAACCCATTTTAAACAACAATTTAGATCCTATGCCCTTAGTGTATCTTTCAAAATCACTAAAAACAATATTACTAGAATCTGAATCTGAAATGGTAGAAGAAGATGAAGATTCCTGTGGTGAAAAACTTACACTGCACTCAGTCATAGTCTCTGCATATGAAGTTGAAGGTTTTACCTTTTCACACTCACCACATTGCAATCTAATCAAGAGCTCGTCCTTGGATTCAAGCTCTGATTTTAACTTTTCCACTTGCAATTCAAGTGTAAATTTTTGGCATCTCAAGATTGCATTTTCATCTTTGATGGCCTCAATCTGTGACAACTTGCCCATAATTTCCTGCAAACACCTGATTTTACACTGCACACTGCAATAATAATCAATCTGTAAACCAATAATCTAGCTATTCTGGAAGCAACTGTCAATACACAACTAGAAGCAAACCCTACATTCTAACTACTCTGATACCAACTTGATCTGTAAACTCCACTGATAAACTCTAAGTAAAATTTTAAAAGTACAAATTCTAAATTTCTCAACTTATAAGATGTTGGAATGATTAAAAATTGATGAAAATCTTATCCAAGAATCATGTTTCAAAACTAAAATACAGGTGAATTGAAAGTTCACATCATTTATCCTTTGAAACTATCAGATTTTTCAAATTCTCAAATTTATCCAATTTTCCGTAAATGATCAATTCATTAAATTTTGCATTCTGATTAAAAATCTAAATTTATAATTTGAATAATAACTGAAATTGAAATACAAAAATGAATCCAAAGATCAAAACACAGAAATTGTTTACGGGGTTCAGAATTCCTACATCCCCGAGTTCTTATCGAACCGATCCATTAATGTTGCTAAAATTTGCAAGCTAAAATAATACTTACAAACAAAAAAATATCATATCTCTCTGCAATAATAGTGATCAAACCTTTGAAAGACCTTGGCTGACTCAGCACGTCCTTCACCTTCCTAAATCACACGTAGAGGCTTCTCCAAATCAAAATTGGCAACTTATATAGCTCAAAATGGCATCACAAATTCTACAAAATGGGCAAATTAATATATTTCACAAAGCGTATCAAAATTCTAAACAACTTTTTAGTTTACTCTGAGCTCTAATTCGACCTCTAAGGGCTCCAAAATGACCAAATACAACAAACTGGTCTATATTTTTCAATACACAGTCGGCCAAAAGCTTGCCTTTTTATACAAGTTCGCTCCTTTTAAAGCACTTGGAATTCCATGGCATAAGTGGTCAAAGCTTATCCCTTTTGGACAACAGGTCAAGAGTTTAAAACCGTCCTCCTTTTTTGGCGCCTTAGTCTTATCTTTATCCCACATTTGTTGGGGAAGCACTGATTTCATACTAAAAATAGTTAAGCGGCCTCTTTGAATGTGTCAATGCCCCCTTTTCTGGGAGACTTGGGCACAAGACTGAACATGTCTATTCTCACGTTCCCCCAAACTTGGCATGTCTAGGACATGGCATGTGGATAATGACTCGGCATTAAACCATTTTTTTTTTTAAAAACAATTACCCCTCTTTTTTTGGGATTTCAAATCTACAGACTTTGCAAATACAATGAGATTTTTCTACGAACTTGCAAATACAATGCATTTATCCATGCACATTTTCAAAGACAAAAATAACCCAAAGTTTTTGGACACCCATTGACTGCCACGTGTCACCATCTGATTGGTCCACTTGGCGTGTCCACATTGCGCAACGTCATCTTGTGACACCACTTTTTTCCCTGTCGCATCAGAACTTCAACAAACCATATCTTTTGCATATGGTGTCCATTTTGCGAACCATGAAAAGTGATAAAAATCTCTTGATGATCTCTACGTTGTGAAATTGGTTTCATCATGATTTGGAAACTTTTTCTAGAATGAACTCCGAATCATTTCACATGAGCATTTTTTTTGGGTTGACCACTACTTTATTTGGTGCCCCTTTGGGGTTGTTTCTTTATTCTTTTATTCTTTATTTAAATTTCCACTCTTCATGGTGTGATTTTACCTTTGGTTTTTTTTTTAAATTGTGTAGGCTCTATCCATTTCTTTGTACTAGATTTTACATTTTTAAAAAATGGATGAGGGATCCATCAACCCTCATTACCTATCAAAAAAGTATATAAATTTTAAGGAACACTATTTAAAGGTATGCTTTGGATATTTATCTTCTTTAATTATTTTTCTTAGAATTTTAATTTCCAATTGTTTTATACTCAAAATCCAACTAAAAAGTGAAAAGAGGTAAGTTTTTTATTAATATTTTAATGTTTATTGTTTAATTGTTGTTATTGTTTCAAAATTTCAAAAATATGTCACACACAAAAATATATAATGATTTATTTTTCAACTACAAATTTCTCAAAGGAAATGAAATACAAGAATATTTAGGCAAGATTTCAATTCAACTTTGTTTTTAAAATCATTACTCTAATATACTTTTTAAGTGAGAGGAGCAATATAATGTCCAAAAAATCAAGGCAATTTAATTATATTTTATTAATTTAATAATTCAAAGAGACATTCAAATATTCATCTTGAGTCAACACACACAAGTGATACAAGAGTGAACCAAGGCAACAATTACTATAAAATAGGATTACATCCTAAGGCTTACCAAGGGAGAATCCATTCTAAACATTAAAATTAATATAATCTCATGAGCACACAAAATAAGGAATTTTTTAATATTGTAATCTTCACATCGAGGAAGATAACATGAAATAAATTTAATCTTAATATATAAGTATTAGCAACAATACAAACATTTATTAATAATAAGTTTTATTTTATTATTATTATACATAAAGTTAACTCAGCAATTTCACATTAAACTAATTTTATGGATGACGACAAGACAACCCTAACCTAGCCTATGAACTAGACCCAATGCCCCCACAACTTGGGTAGCTTACATATCTACTTCGTAAAATTGATTTGTTGTAGTTATCCTTAAACTTGTGATGGGTCTCCTTTGCAAAACTTGATCACTAAGAAGGATTGACATTCTAAACCAAAAAGTAAAAATCTAATGCAAATCACACAATCTTCTATAAGCTCTAAACTTAAAATTAAGATAAAACCACACACTCCACAATTTCTTATCATAAAATAAATTGAAAACTCAAGTTTTGCTCGCTTACCTAAAAACACTATTACATAAGAGTACAAATTAGGATAAAAATCAATGACAAAGGAACCCACATTCATTTGACCCAAAAAAATTTGCCTTAAATTGCTTGTAGAAACTCTGTCTCCAAAGTGTGTTTTCAATGATGAACATAAAGTTTGCTTAGGTCACTACCCAACATATAGATATAGTCACAATGGCTATATAACGGATCATACAAAAAAATTAATAACTAGATGGATATAAACATACAAGGAAGAACTCCCTAAGAATCCACATTATAGGTAAGCATACTAAGGGTTCAGTATTGATGCCCAAGTTAAAATATAACTCAACAAGCTATTTATTTCTGCCCATCCTAGGGAATAATCCTAAGGATTAGTTATCTATGCCCACACCCACTCTTTGATTTATCTATTCTCCACTTGTGTTTGATTATAGGATGACAAAAAAATCCAATTAGGATTTGATATGATTCACAATTTTAACAAATTTTAAAAGAAGATCCAATGAAGTAATGAAGAAAGGATTTATACAGTTTCAAATAGAGGGATGCACAATTGAGATGATTTGATCAAATTGGAAAATTTAAATTTGAATGACTCAATAAATTAGTTAATTTATTTGTTTCTATTTTTTGATAGAGTTAATTAATTATTTATCATTTGGAGACACAGTTAACTAATTTGTTTCCATTCATTTGACACAAATAACTAGTTTTTTCCATTTTGTGAAGAAGTGATGAAGTATTTAATTGATTTGTTTCCTTTAGAAGAAAGATTTAACTAATTGATAGAGATTGGATTAGAAGAGTTTCCATTTCAATCAGGTATTTAATTGAATGATGACATGGAGCAGATCATGGGTGAAAATAATTAGCAATTTTTTGTTTCTTTTATTAATTAATTGTGTGCATGGATTTAATTAGGTTTTTATAATCAATAAATAATGGTTGATTAATCAATTACTCATGGGGTGATTCTAATGGGATTAAATTAGGTCATGGTGTAATTAATTGATTAATGTGGTGTCTGTGTGAGCTAGCTAGGAATGCATTTAATATAGGATTAAGCTGAATTAGTTAACAATGGATTGGATGATGATGATGAAATTATGGTGGTGGAATTAGGGTGTCTACATTTTCATCTCTTTAAAATGGCATTGTGACTATAAGAAACAATGAATTTTCAAAAAATGAGAAAATGGAGGACAAAGGTGAGTGCATGAGGAGTCCCTTAGTAGCATGATGGTTATGTTGATGTTGCCCTCGAGAGGGCATGTGAATATGAGATACATGTTGGCTCTCAAATTAAGGAGGGATTTATATGGATGAATTAATATTAAAATGAGAGGTAGAATGAATGTCAATTATGGGCATCTAGTTAGAATGAAAGTTTTAGAAATGAATGCTCATGAAAATTGATGATGTGATGATTAATGTTGCTAATATTGCATTGAATTCCAAAAAGAATAGCAAGTTAATATTTTCTATAGAATATGACATGATGGAGCATGGTATGTAAAACCATCATGAAATTATTGTAATGTGTTTTAGGATTGACACAGACATAATAAATAATAAAACACATAAACAACGAATAACAATTAATTAACAAAAACACACAAAAATAGTTTTTTTTGGTCCCTTATCAAGTTATAACCAATGTTTGGTTATCGATGATAATTATAATGTTGATTTTTAGTAAAAAATGATGTGTGAAAATAGGTTAGGTTGAGAGTGATATAGCCTGATAAATCTATACTAATTTGTTTTGGGTTTTTTATTTTTTTTGGATTTTAAGGTTTTTTACCAATGAAGAGGCTACTAGCAGAGGGAAAAATAATTTTAGCATCAAGGATGGAATTGGTAGTATATGGAATGGTTAAGAATTCAAGATGAAATCTTCAAGGACCATTTTTCATATGGACCATGTGCCCTATCTTCCACGTGCCATTCTGATATTGCACTGCAATATTTTTTGGAAAATATCCAATATACCAAGATATATCCAAAACATTTCTCAAGACCCAGTCCATGTCCTTATTAAGGTCAAAAGTGGGAAGAATGATGGGCATGATGGTAATGATGGTTTAGGATGGATAGGATTGAATGGAGTGGGTGTTTCCCCAAATTTATGGTACTTTAGACAACACATTTACACATGATACCAAAAATCAGTTTTCATCATGGAACTTTCCCAAGGCACCATAATAATGGTTTTCAAGTTTAGATGATTTCTTTTCTTTTCTTTTCTTTTGTATGTATGTATATGTATATGTGTGTGTGTGTGTGTGTGTGTGTGTGTGTGTGTGTGTGTGTGTGTGTGTGTGTGTGTGTGTGTATATATATATATATATATATATATATATATATATATATATATATATTGATTTTTTTAATCTATACCTTTAGTAGTCCAGTAGTATCATGTCTTGAGTAGTTTCTTGGCTAGGACTAGTCCACTAGTTTGTGCTCCACATATTTTATTGTGAACTTTATTTATTATTAAGTTGTTTTCTTCCAAATTTAAATATATTACTTTACCCTCCTTAGAAACATCATTTATCTTAGGGGCTATGGTGTTTCTAAGGAGGGTAAAGTAGAATGCATGTTAGATGAAGGATTTTCATTGATGACATGAAAAATTTGAAGATATGGTGTGGTTATGGAATTAATTGTAAATATCATGATACAAATGGGAATAGGTATCAACAATCTCACATACCATTTTAGAATATGACCATGCAAAGACATCTAAAAATTATGTTAGGAGGGTGATGAAAGTCTCTTGTTCAGCAGGACTTAGAGTAGTTGAAAGTTTAACAATCTTAGGATTCTCCTTTTTTACAATGCTAACATTAATAGTTTTCTTGAAAAGTGATTTAGAGTCACCATATAATTATGTTGGTATAGGGGGAAGGTTGAGTTTCTCATATATCAATGCCTTAGAGAGGTTTTTAATAATAGCGTCATCTTTATTTTATCAATTTTTTTGGGGTCTAATAGTGCCTCAAAGAGGTTTTCACTAGGGGGATTTGATTTATTATGACTAAGGAACTCATTCTAATCCCTAAAATATGTTGATATATCTAAATTTATTTCAAAGATTTTTTTGTGATCCTCTTGTGGGATGCCATCTCTAAGTCCCCTGAACTTTACAATTGCTTCATCATTTTGAAAGAATTTAATGGGTATGTGATTTTTTTGTCCTAGTTGATAAACTTAGGGCATTAAATGTCAAGGTTTACTGTTAAGACAACAATGTCATTGAAAATATTATTGGTAGAAATATTTTTGTAAAGTATATGTGAGGAACTTATTTCAATCTCAAAATCAATTTCCTCAGAAATTGTATAATTCTAATTAACATCCTCCTATGTTAAGACAACAATTTCATTGAAAATATTATTGGTAGAAATATTTTTGTAAAGTATATGTGAGGAACTTATTTCAATCTCAAAATCAATTTCCTCAGAAATTGTATAATTCTAATTAACATCCTCCTATTGATCACCAATGGGTTTGTGCACAATATCACAAGATTATTTATTTACATGCATCTATATGATTTCTTAGATTCAATGTTCATGAAATCTTGATCATTTTATTTTGTAATTCATGATTTGACATATTTTTCTATAGGATACTTGTCACTTTGGAAAAAAAATGTGCTAGAATGTCATCATATATCCAAGAGTCATTAGAGCTTTCAATCATTTCATTTACAAGAAACCATGATTTGGCAAAAGATGTTGGACCTAATTGATAATATGCATGCTATTTTTTCTTGTTCATGTTAGGCCTGCCATGGCTTTGATGAGAAATGGGGAGTTTAGCCACATAGAAATAATCTTGGGTTGAAATTTTAAAAAATAATTTAAATTGGAGTTTGTGCTTTGCAGCCAAAGTTTCATTTATGCAAAATGCCATCTCTCTTTACAAAACATTAAATAAATTTCCTATCCAAGGGGTTAAATTAACAACTTTTAATGCTAACTTTTTTTAACATACTTATTTAATTCTTGAAATCAACATGTGGGTTTACTTGCATAAGTAAACTTATTTGTTTAAAAAAAAAAAATTAATTTACTTACATGTTCACATGATTCTCTTACACTTTAATCAATTATCTTACAATACTGCCAACACACTCTAACTAGTGGGTCAAGCTTACCAATTAAGTTAAGACCCTAAGGCTTTTAGACTTTCTAGCAAACCTACTTGATATAGCTTTTAATGTTTATATGAGGCCTATGACCCTTTTAAATTTCTATTTTAAAATAATGATAATTTTAATAATATAAAATATATAATTAAGATATACAATTTTAAATTTTAATTCAGTCTCTTTAAAATTAATAACAAAAGCTTAACTATTATTATATGGAGGGAAGAATGAATTCAAATTCTTACATAATTATGAGTCATTGTATTCAGAGAATGTCTTAAATCGACAAGAGAGAAGTGGTTCTATATGAAAAATATTACATTCTCTCTTTATTATAAAAATATCATCTTCGATACACTAATTTAACAATAAATACTAAAAATAAAACACACTTCCAAAAATATACCCTAAATTACCAATCAATATAACTCAACAGACACAATTATAACAAACTATATATATCTATATATATATATATATATATATATATATATATATATATATAATTAATGTAATATCATTTAAAAAATTAATTAATTTAATATGTTTTTAAAATCTAAAATATTTTCAAAAAATTTATATAAAATTTCACACATTATATAAAAAAATTATTTTAAAAAATAAAATTTTATATTTATCCCATAATTTCTACACCAAGAAACTGATATCAAATTTTCTTAAATAAATTCTAATACCATACTAAAATCTAAAATCTATCTCAAATCAAATTAGCTCCCACACAAAAAAAATTGATGCCATAAAAGAGTACTCTTTATTTACAATTCCAAAATTATAGTGTTAATTTTAAACACTACGCAATTCATGTATTACCTCAAATTTCTAGGAAAGAATAATTATAGATGCTAAATGTAGAAATACATATATTATAATATATAATGATTTAAGATTTTATTTGTAGAAATACATATATTGTAATATATAATGATTTAAGATTTTATTTGACAATCAATTTATTGATAAATATAATATTATTGTGAAATTTAAATTATATTAAAATAAAACTTAAAAATAATTTTATATATTTTAATTTTATTTATTTTCAAATTAAAATATATACTTTATAAATAAAATTAATAGAATTAAATTAAAAATTAATATTTTTTTAATTTATAATATTAAAAAAAATTGAACCATCAAAATTTATTTGGAAATAAATTTTTTACCTAATATTTAATTAAATTAATTGTTTAATTGAATTTATTTTTTATATACTAATAAATCATAATTGATTTTTACAGAACAATACATTAAATTAATTTTGAACACTTAATTTTTCTATTATATATCAATATAGAAAATTAAATTAAATCCACAACCTAAATAGCATGCCGATAAAAATATTCTAATTTATTTCTCAGTCGTTTGAAATAGCATTCACACCATACCCTAATTTTTAGTCTTGTAACAAATCTTTACCAAATTGAAAATTATCAGCAAATGAATATCATAAGTTATAATCCTGTGACTGTTATATTACATAATGTCAGTTGCATTGCATTTACCATGAAATTGAACTCAAATTTATTTATTTGAGACACCCAAATTTATCAAAATAATTTCTTTTATGTGATTTGTAGGAAATGTTGGGATTGGGGAAGTGTGACCAAATTCATCTTTTCTAAATAAAAAATAAAATAAAAATATATGACAATTAAATAAACGTTAAATTTAAAGTAGGATATTTTGTCAACATCTCACCCTAATACATTCCACTACCAAGACCATCATTGAATGTCATTGTAGATTGCATCTATCATTTTACTTTGATTAGTATAAATATATTAAATGCATCTATCTTAAAAACAGTCATATATATCAATCTCAAAATCTTATATTGGATTTTTAACATAATATTATATCTTCTTCATAAATTTTTCATTCGCTTGTGAAAAATCATATCAATTTAACTACATCAATGTGTTAAGCTCAAAATAATATTTTTGAAAAAAATGGGGGCTCCAAACCCCACCATATGTCCAAGACATTAACTATTTTCAATTGAATTCTCCAAAAAAAGAAAAAATCAAAATGATGATTAAATGGATGTCAAATTTGGGGTTGGTATTAAAAGTGGGCACACTCACTACATTAAAGGCCACCCTTTGGATCCCAGCATAGAATGCCTCTCAATATATTATTTTTCGTAAGCTTTTTATTTATATATGTTTTAGTCACTATTAGAATGACCTCCATGATTAATCATTCTTTAAATAAAAATTTTGTCACATATTTTTTGGAATAATCACTAGGCAAGGGAACCCATTAACTAAAACATACATAAGTACCATTAATTATTGTGTGTGTGTGTGTGTGTGTGTGTGTGTGTGTGTGTGTGTGTTATAATTTATATTTATAATACAATAGTTTAAATTATTTTTAAATGTTTTTTATAAATAATTATTATACAATTTACATGTTTGATATAATATTTTAAATTATAGAAAATGACTTCTATAATAATAATTATAGAAATACATTAGTGATATAATTTTTTTGGATAAAGATCAAAAAGACCTTGAGGATGTAGAAGACAAAGATCATGATCATTATGAGGAGAACGAAGGTATCTTAAAGGATATAATGTTATAAAATGAGGGAGAGACTGTATATTTTAAGGTTGGAGAGATCAAAGAAATGGAAGATTAAGATCATGATCAATAGCAGGGAAGAGTAAAAAATAATGATGTTTTAGTTCTAGAGATATAAGTTGAAACTTAAGCTCCAATTACCAAGATATATTTAAGGAAACAAAGGGTTATTATGTTTTGAGAAGGATCTAACTATAAGGAGTATACTTGAAAGGGGTTAGCAGGGTAAGAGATAGATCTTTTCTACGAGGATGAATAAGATGAAGACAATTGGAATTTCATGTTAAATAGAAAAACCAAATCCAAGAGAATAGTTCAACCAAGTGTTAGAGTAACAAAGAGCACAAGATTACAAGATATTACTAGATCTAAATCCACATACTCATATAGCTGTTACTACTAATCGTTTATATGTTAGTCAGGTGTGAGTTGAAGTCTTGCTAACTTTTAGTTTATTTTGTGGCTTGGTGGTTTGTTGGACCCAAATCTAGTTGTGTCTGTCATTTTTTTTAATTGATTCTATTTTATATTTTGTACAAGTCTTTAATCTATTTTCTATTTTAGTTGATGGTTGACTATTGTATTCCTTGTTGGGCTCAAATTTCTATTTTAGTTTACTATTTGAATTGAATTTTATTAAATATTTTATATTAGATGGAGATCCTCTCAAAAACCTCCTCTTTACCCTGTATGTATGTATGTATGTATGTATATGATCATACTTTTGGACGGTCTTCTTCTTCAATTAAATTAACCCAATTTTTATTTATTTATTTATGATAATAAATGCACATAAAAATATGATGTAATTTTAATAATTTTTAAAATTAATATATATAATTTTTTTTCACATATTTTAATTAATAAATATAAATATTAGTAAAAATCACTCTTTTATGTATTATTTAGAAATAAGGATATTTTTGCAATGAATGGGAGAATGCCTCCCCTTAAGATAGGCAATGAAGTTGTCATAAATCATTTTTTTTCCTTCAAAGTTGACTAGTTAGAATTTGAGAATTAACAATTCAATAAAAGAAAGAAAATATCATTATTATATTATAGGATGAAAAAGTTGACGCAATTAAGAAAGATCATTTATTTTGTAAATGACACAATTTTATTATCTAAATTCTTTAATTGCGTTTACATTAGAAACCTTAACTGTTATAGGTACTTTATCATGTTAGTAATGAAATAAAATCATATAATATTAAATTAAATATATATTTATATATTTTATAATAAAATTAAATTTTAATATTATATAGTATATTTATATATTTTATAATAAAATAAAATTATAATATTATATAAATGTTTTAAGAATGATATTTTTCGGTATCTTTTATATTTATTAATTTTTGTATATTAGTTTAATAGTTTTTTTATTATTCATTTTTATTGAGTGGTTTACCATCATATATTATTTATAATATGCTTAAATTTTATAAGAAAGACTTTTTATTTTTTCTGTTTAAAGATAAAAATGATGGTTGACCTTACCTGTAATTAATGTTTTAATGATAATTATTTATCCACCACCCCTAAGTGGCCCAAGCCACCACCTCCTCTCAATCAGGTCACCACACATCATCTGTAATATGCCTAAAATCTATAAGAAAGTCTCTTTGTTTCTCTCATTCAAATAATAAATTTGATGGTTGACCTTACCTGTCATGAAATATTTTGATGATGATTATTTATTCAACATTGCCATTTAATTATTGTAATCTTAGGGGAAATTTGAAATGGCCTTTCCCACTCCTTTTCCCACCCAAGATTCTGGTTTGAAGGGTTCAATTGCTAGTACACTACCTATATTTGCTATTGATGTGCATATTTTTATTCTACAGCTCCTGGTGTGTCTAGTGTTACAATTGGAGAGTCATTTGAGTTAAGGGGTTTTGCTATTGAAGATGCATCCCCTAGTGGATTTGTTGTTGGGATGTTGCCTGCTTCTGTAGCTATAGTGTATTCTTCTATTTTGGGTTCTTCTTCTGGAGATCCCAAATCTTTTGCTAATATGGTTCATGTTGGAGTCTCATCTCCACTAAAGAATACTACCTGTTATGCTCCTAGGGGTAAGCTGAAACCTTCTGCATTAACCCCCTCTTATTGTGATTTTAGGGGATAGAGTGTTAAAAAATGAAGAATATTTTTCACAAAAGGGATTGATTAGCAGATTTGATAGATTATGGACATGGCTCCAGGATCTAAACACCTAGATCTTTGGGCAATGGCATCCTCTTATAGAGGCGAAAATATAATATACCCATGTGCTAAAGGATTCTTTGTAGTTTGTTTTAATTCAATCGCTGATTGAAATGCTATTTTTAATGGTTGGTCTTGGTTTTGGGGACAACATGCACTGCTTCTAAATCCTTGGGTTTCCACCTTTAACCCTCTCACTGAATCTTTCAATAGGCTACTAGTTTGGATTCATCTTTCAAATTTGCCCCTTCATTTTTGGTGTGAATCTTGTTACAAAAGCATTGGCAACTCAATGGGTTATTTCATCATGGTGGATCAGGCCACCACTTTCTTTTCTCACACCATATGCTCATATTTTAGTGGATCTGGATTTGTTTATGCCTCTCCCGCTAGAGGTTGTGTTACAAGTTGTTGATCACTCTTGGTGCTGGCCTTTGGATTATGAAGGCATCTCATTTCATTGTCAGAGGTGATTTAATATGGGACATTTGGATTTTGAATGCCCTAGCTTAAAGGTTCCTCAAGCTTCATCTTAATGGAAGGATGCGCTTCAAGAACACCTTACGATAGGTGTGGATATCAATGAGTCTGACTCAGATGCATCTGAGCCTCCTGATGATGAGAAGGATCCCCTTCCCCCACTACATGGCTCTTTTACTGTTAGGACTACTATAGGGTCATCTCGTATTATTGTTGATGATCCTAAGACTACTGCTAGGACCTCCACTAATGTTGCAACTATTGGGACTATTGTATGGACTTCCCCTACTACTGCTAGAACTGTAATAGGGTCCTCCCCTACTACCTCTCATGATATTGTTGTTGTTTCTACCATGGCTAAGATCAGGTCTAAGACTATTAGTGTGTTATTTGTTACTAGGGTAGGTGTTATTATGTCCTCTCCCTAAGCTCTGCCCCTTAATGAGGAATTGATTATTGATGGGGTTGATGCTATTGTGGCATTTCCCTGAGCTTTTCCCCCTTTAAATATCTAGTGAGTTTTTCACCTCCTTCATCTCATAATTATATGATTCGAGATAAGAATGAGTATTGGACTATTGTCCAAAGGAGGAAGCGTGGCCTTCCTAAGCAAGTTGCTCAGACCTACATTAGAGGCAAGGGTGTTTGACCTACTAGATCAGGGTCTATTATTATTTAGGCTGGTTGGTTGTTTTTGTGTTGTTAGAGTGTTATTTATGGCATGTCTATGACTTTTTTCCATGGGGGATGCTTTGTAAAGGTCTCAAGACACTCTTTTCTTGTTGTTATAATCAAAAACATTGACATTTAATTATTATAATCTTTTCTAATTTTTGGTTGTCTTCTTTAAATTTTACTTTGCATCTAATAGAGTTCCTAAAAATATTGATTGTATTTTAGAGATAAAATATATTAGAGTTTCTCATTTTCACTCTTGATGTAAAGTCCACCTTAGGTAGATGTGTTACCAAGGTGTTATTTCTTATGTACACACAATTATTAAATACAAAATCAATGTAGTAGTTATCCTCACATGTGTGAGAAGTGTTAGGTATAACTTAGGTAATGATCCCACTTTTTACTCCACCAATAATAATAACTCACTCACATCTTAATTTTTCTATATAACAGCCTTTTATGTTCTTTTGGAAATAAATAAAGCATATAATCATCACCTAAACTAGTGGAGATGTAGTATTTTAGAAAGTCTTGTTACAATACAACAATTGTTGGTTGTACATTTATATTATATATTACACATACTTAATATAGTATATCTTTATTGGTGAATCTCTATTTTATTTGAATACTTTATGTTGATGGTGTCTATGTTGATGATATATGGGCATGCTTTCAATTCAAATATGGTACTAGAGTGAACTTTCCTAAGAAGATCAATGAGATTGTTTGAGAGGAGATCCATATCACTCTCAAAGCTTGATTGATAGGAAGATCAAAAGGAAAAATAGTAGAGGAAGAGCCTCAAACACTCCAAATCTTCAATGCTTGGCAATCTTCAAGTGGCAAAGATAATTTTCTCTCTCTATAATGAAATTCTATGAGAATTTCATTGCATATCCTATCTCTTTTATTTAGATATAGTTCATTTCTTTGACTGGATTCATGTACTAGTTATAGATTTATGTATATGGAGGAGTTCCATGGAAGATATTTTTAGCTAATTTTCGTTTGAGAATTTTTTGACAATTAGACATTTCCATTATATTTAGAGTGCCATAGAAAATTAGTTTTGAATTTTGATTCACCTAAATTTAACACCATGAACTCATTTTTCAAGCCATGTAGATCACATTTCACGTAGATCTAGAGAATTTGTAGGGGTAAGAATGACCCTATAGGATGAGAAGTAAAATGACATTTTAAGTGCATTTGGCATGTTTTTAGGACCAAATTGAGTTTTTGTAGTATATCATGATGAGTTGTTAGCTAATATGTTTGGCTAAAAATTGGATTTGGACCCATCTAAAGGTTTTTTTTCAACTTGCATTTTTTATTAATGCGGTATATTGGGCATTCTTAGTTCAATATTTTTAATTCTTTTTATGTAAACAGGTATCACATTGACACTTTTGAAAGTATTAAGCTGCTTTGTCTTCACTACCAAGTAAACATTAAGGGGAGGGGAAGGAGTAGCGGGGAAGGAGGTCTTGTGTATTACTAATGCTTCCTTGATTTTTAGATCATAATATGTAGGTCTAGTGATTGTTCCTATTCTATGGATAGGTTGGTTTTTTTCTTGGAGGAGATCCATAGCACTTCATTTATAATCATTTAATTATGCATTCTGTTTGGATGAAACATATACTAATAGTCACTCTTGTTCATGAAACTAGATTCATGGAAACTATTATTAATTCATTTCATTGAAGGCTTCATAAGGTTCAACAAACAATTACTTCAATAGCTCTATTGTTATTTTTTCTCTTTAATTATACATGGGTGCCTCACCAATCCTCGTTGTTGGGACCTATACTTATGAACATAAGATTTATTATTTTTTAACACATCACCTAAGTTGACCTTCAGGAGTATTGGATTGTATCATATTCACACTTGAAGTAAAGTCCACCTTAAGTAGATGTGTTACCAAAGTATAATTTATTATATGTATAATATTATTATATACACAATTATTATGGTAGTTATCCTCACATGTATGATAAGGGTTAGGTGTAACTTGATGAATGATTATACTTTTTAATTCATCAATAATAATCTCTCACTCACATCTTACTTTTCCTATGTAAGAACCATTTGTGTTTTTGTGGAAATAAATGGAGCTCAGAGTCATATTTAGAATTAGTGGATATGTAATCTTTTAGAGAGTTATGTTATAGTGCAACCACTACTAATTGCACACATATATTATATATTACGCATAGTTAATACAATATATTTTTATTGGTGAATCTCTATCTTCTCGAAATGCTTTATGTGATAGTGTTTATGTTTGAAATCCATGAACTATGTTGTCATTTCTAATAAAAAATATAAATACAATCATATGGCCATTAAATTTAGTTTTTGGTCTCATTCATTCTATAATTTTTTTTTTTTTAAACCATAAAAACTACCAATAATTGATCATTTCACAATTTAACTATGTGAAAAAGTGATTTGAAAAAATCTCCTAACCATAAATGAAATAGTTAGTAATAATGTAAATTAATAACCATATAATTCCTTATGGATAAACCTAAAGCCAATTTATCATATCCTTTCTCAAAAAACAACAAATAATAACAAATAAAAAAAGAAATATGTTAGAAAAAGGAAAAATTAATAATAAATAAATATAAATAAAATATAAGAAGAAATAAATGAATAAACTTAAACTCTTTATAATTCTTAAACACTCTCAAGAGACATCAATCACATTCGTGTAAATTAAGGTTAAGAGCTAAAACCTTATAATGTTGTTAAATTAAATGATTCACTATATTGAAACCATGCAAATACCTTCATCATGATTTAAAAAAAAAGGCCACGCTTTTTGTCCACCTTTTAAGTCACCAAAATCTCACCCACATTCCATTAAAACCCTTACTTACCCCCTTCATTTAGACAAAAGAAACCTCCACAAAAAACCCAATTTTAAATTTGTTGTTGCACAATCAAACAACATTTAGTGGCAACCCAAAAAAATGGAAAATAAAACAAATGAACTTCTAATTTGTAGGTTTATTGCCACATTTTATAGGAATTTTAAGTTAAAATTGTGGGTGGTTTTGGATTTTGAAACCCTAAAAAATATGATATGCATAAATTATTTCATGGTATAATCATGAGTATTTTTGGATTTGTTTCAAAAACATGTATGTATATCGAGTCACATAAACAAAATTTGAATGGATCACTTGATAATAAGTTCTGTAGGATGTAAAATGGCAACCTAAACTTAAATAAAATTTATTTTGCTATTAAAAAAACTCCAATAGATTATTAAGTGCGATTAATAAAATTCACATACTAATGAACAAGTAAATGCTTCTCTCAACATTTAGAAATAAACTCGGATATCATGAGATTTGATCTGTGTGTCATGAAAATCACTTCCAAATTTAAAAAAGTCAATTATTTTCCTAACTCAAATACATGTTTAAGAAAATGTATTTTCAACATTAATAAATTGAAAAAAATGTAAAAATAATTACTACACAATCTTTATAACCATATTTATTTAATTAATATATTTATATAAATATTTTTTATTTTTATTTTCAAACATTGTGTCAATTTTGTCAATTTTATTAGTTTTTTTTTTTTTTTAACCATCCAATTTCATAACCTTCCCAACCCTAATGCCAATATATGCTTTACCTCATAATACAATTAGAAACATTAACTAATATCCCTACTCTATCACGTTAGGAATGAAATAAAATCATACGATGTTAATTCAAAATATATTTTTGTATTTTAAGATAAAAATAAAATCCATTAAAACTATTGCAAATCAAAACCACTCTTAAAAGTAAATTACATGAAAATCATTGTAAATCAAAACCATCATCACTAATCCATTTGTGTTTTTATATAAATGTATCACGTGCTTTGTTTGATTTAAATTATTTCTTAGCTTGTTAGAAAAATAGTGATACATTAGTAATGAAATAAAATCATATAATAGTTTAAAATATGGACTGCATTTATAAATTGATTATGATATAACTTTTTTTATTTTTATTTTTTAAAATTTAAATTTTGATGTTACAAGTTGTTATATATATATATAAAAGAAATGAATATACTAGCCCTTAAAAATATAGGTGTATATAATATAAAAATTAAATTAAATTATCTTTAAAAAATTACTTATAAGAAATTGTATTTATTTATATTAATTAGATGAAATTAATAAAGATATTGTAAATTCATATTGTAACAAGTTTTACCAGTTATAATTTTAAAATAAAAATTTAATATAATAATACCAACACACTGTTATCTTCTTATTACACAAATAATAAATTAAAATATTTATATATAAATAAATATTTTATATTATTAATGAATCTATATATATATATAATTTTTAATATTATATTTACTAAATTTCTTCATATTTATTTTTATCACCTTAACTTGATTGTAATTTATATACACACAATACTTCCACATACCATTTTTATATGTTTTAAAAATATTCCGGTTTCCATAATAGACATGCCCAATATACTCAAATAGCTCAAAAAAACAATTATTTCATCCATGAGAAAAGATCCGATATTTGTATTGAGGACCCAATATTTGTATTGAGGATTATACAACACTATATAATTTACCACTAAAAATACATTGTTTACTACATGTAGGGGTGAGGTGTTCCTTTTTTAATTATATTAGGACATCCCAAATCATCTCATCATCATTGGAGAAATGTCTTCCTTTTGAAAAATAGTATTTTCACCATTAATAATGAAATAAAATTAGTTAGTTTTTTTAAAACATTTAATATATTTATAAATTGATTATATATATATATATATATATATATATATATATATATAATTTTGATATTATAAACTATTAATTTAAATTATATAATATGTATTTAAACAAAATAATAAATAAATAGATATAGCAATTGTAGAAAATAATTGTATATGATATAACAATAAAATTAAATTATACTACAAAAAATTACAATTATACATATTAGTTAATTAAAATTGTTAATTATATATAAACTCATAATCTAACAATTTTGTGTGTGTATGTGTGTGTGTGTGTTTGTCAAATAATATATATAAGTTTGTCAAATACATCACTTGATTGGATAAATACTCTAATTTTATTATAAACTCTTAATACAACAACTCTTTATATTTATAATTAAAAAACAAATGTCTGAATTCATCACATACATCACTTGACTAAATTAATAATCTAATTATATATAAATATAAAATTATTTTATTAAAGACAATAACCAACACATTGTTATCTTCTTGCTATTCAAATAATAAATTAGAATCTTTGTATGTTAGTGAATATCGTATATTATTAATGAACCTTCCAATGTTTGTGGAAACCATTAATTCCCATCACTATATACATTATTCTATTAACTAAATTTCTCCATGTTTATTTTTTCACCTTGATTTGATTGTAATTTGTGTACACATAATACATCTATATATATATTTTTTATTTTTTTAAAAATGTTTTTATATCAATAATATATAGGTCCAACATATTTAACTAGCTCAAAAATTAAATATGAAGGAATAATAATTTCACCATTAAAAAAGACCCCATCTATGTATAAATAATGGTGTGAACTATATGTATATGTATATGTATATGTATATGTATAACCATCAAAAATGCATCATTTATAATGAGGAGTTTTTTTTAAAAAATGAGATTAAGACATCACAAATAGTCTCATCATTATTAGAGAAAGAAAGGTCATCCATTTGAAACATAATATGTCCACATACAATTGAATTTATTTCTTATTACATCAAATCTCAATCTTTTCCTAATTATTTGACCATCCACATTTCCTGTAAGTGAAACGTACTTATTATTTTAGGAAAGCTATGAGAGGTATTGATTGAGTGAAATAAAAAGAAACACTCTTACAAATGGTAACACACTCTTGATTCTATGTTATTGAGACAAGAGCATGGAAGAGAGTAATACTAATCAAGTACTTAGTTATACAAAAAAATGACTATTGGAATGCTTCATGATAAATTTATTATATAAAATAATAGAATACATAAGATTACATATCAAATCATATAGTTGGTATACATGGATCACACTACTCACCATAGGACAAAACACTGATTCAAAGCATGACACCATAAAATAGGAACAAAAAACATATTGGACAAGATACGACACTCAAAATCATATTATATCAAGACAACATAAGATAACTTAAGCATAGGTCTCAACACCTAAGGGAGGAGGCAAGGTACCATCCTTAGGTGGCAAAGTAGTCCAAGTAGAAGGATTTAATACAACTTAACCATCTAGGTGTGCAAAGTCATATCAATCATTCATACATTAGTGGGATGAGTATGAGTATCAGTGTCAATAGGAAAACCCCTCCAAGAGGAAAATGTAACATATTTTCCACATGATGGTAGAGACCTCCGTCCCCCTAATGAAATTGAGGGGATGAATTGTTGCAACTATGCAACTAAATTTTATGCCTCTTGGGAGGTGATAGTGGCTGACCTTGGGGTAGCCCATCAAGAGATACATAACTCCATATGCCTGGGATACTCTCTCACTAAATTAGTAACTCCTGTAGATTGCAAACCTCCATAAAATCCTTATCCATTATGACTTGAATCTACATCCAGACTAAAGATATAACATAAACCTTGTCATTAATCAAGAAAAATGACCATTCATCATTTTTAAATATAGCATTATTTCTTGCCTTCCATAATTGGAAAAGAATCACAACTCTTAAAAAATCCACAAAAAATTAATATCAGTAGGCCAATTAGTTGAATATTGAAGTAGAGCAAGACACCAAGAAAAAGTCTTAGGGTGATAAGGTTGAAAGAGGTTATGGATCCATTTCCATGTAGACTAAGCTCTAGGGATAAACCAAAAGAGATGCTTGAAATATTTTGGGTGCTTGAAGGTCACTTGGGTTGAGAAATTCCCATATGGGAGAGTTGCTCCCTAGGTGGAAGGCATTGATAGACAAAGCACCAAAGGAAGTGGCCTAGCTTCAAATCTAAACAGCAATTCCATATTCGATCAAGCCTAGCAAGCCACATCCTAGGCAGTAAAATTTTTAGTGGCTATTTATAGCCAAATGGCTATAAGTAGTTTTTTTATTTTGAAAATGGATAATTTTGTGAAAATATACATAGGCCAAATAACCTCAGTTTTATATAGTTTTATAGTTTGGGACACAGATTTGACTTATAGATTATACTTGATCCTATTTTTAGACACAAATTCACCAGAGTTATTATACATGTATGGATTTGATTTGCCAAGAAATTATGTGAGACATGTATAATTTATTCTAGAATCACCAAGTATGTATGTATATATGTATGTAAATAATAAGGACCACTTATGACACAATAAGCTTAAAATAATAACTATATTTTACTATTAAAATGTTTTTAATATTATTTGGTACCACATGCTCTTCCTTTTATGTTTTTTAATAACTAAAAAACATAATAATAAATAATTTTCAAACCTAATATATATTTTATTTCTAGCATTGAATGTGGTGTAGGTGGAATTAAAGCTATGAGGATTGAGGTTTATATTTTGCTCCATTTTTTAGTGAATTAGCATCAGTATATTGAGGATCCCCAAGGAAAAATTTAATGTTGTTCCATCACGTCACCCATAGGATAAATGAAAGTTACTTGAATACATATGTGACGGTTTCTTGATTTTCCTTGTCATTTATGCAAGCTCTTGGAAGAAGCAAAGCTCTAGAAGTTGAAATGTAATATCCCCTTCTAATAGGGATATAGAAACATATAAAGCTCTGAACAAGATACAATTTGCAGAATAGATTCAAACATGCATAAACAAATCACAGATCTTATCATTCATCCAGTTGATTACAATAGATGTCCTTTCTTATGCAAACCAAAGAATATTACAGATAAGGTCTTAAAACCCTGAATTCGTGCAAACTGGGAATAAACTTGCAATTCTGGAAGTCTCGGCTTTTCTGTGTCGACACACAGACGCCGTCGTCGGTCGATATCTCGCCGACGTCAGTCACTGTCGGTCGGATTTTTGTCGTCGTCGGTCCCAAGTCGACCGATGTCGGTCACTGGAAGCTCTCTGCCTGCCGAGGTCGGTGCCTGAGCGGATCTGTACGGGCCTGTACGGACTTAGTACGGCCGCCTACCTGTCTGTTCTTAATCCCTGATTGCTGAACAACCTGATCTGAAGATATACTATTCTAATACAGAATATCTCTATCTGTATAATTTATTGGATCAAAAACTAAATAAAGATAAATACCTGAAATATCTGTAATAACTTCTGTGTGAAGTTATCTCTCAACCCTGAAATTCTGTGATAACTTCTGGATGAAGCTATCTCTCAAATCTGTACCTCTGTGATAACTTCTGGATGAAGCTATCTCTCAATTTGGCAATAAATCAGTTGATATCTCACAGCCTCTAAATCACACACAATGAAGAGGGAACGTTCTCCACTGCAATGGAATCCTGGAACCCTTGGCTCAGTCTTCACAGAAGAATTTCTTCAATTTTCAATAATCAATAATCTATGCATAATCAACAATGGCCTCCATGAGAAACCCTTATACCCTCAAAAAGATATGCTTGCCCTAATTAGGGTTTCTTAAATTAGAATTAGGGTTTCTAATTAAAAATAGGCTAAATAATTAATATTTGATTAAATCAATCAAATATTAATATCTCCCTCAATACATGTCGGATCCTCGAACCGATCGAAGCTAGTGAATCAGGGAGTGATTCCGCACATGATCATACCAAAATAAAGGCACTCCACTACATATCAAATATCCCTAAAAAGTAGGAGCTCAGACCAAATGTCTGAAATAACCTGAATGAAAACCAAATGTAGAAATTCTGTGAATCAAAGTCAAGCCAAGCTCCATTATGACCCTCTATCCATCCTATTAGCCTACGAAGGTCGCATAATAGGCTAATCATCAAATTTGTCAATGTCCACAAAAAAGGGGACATGACAATCCGCCCCTCCGAAAATTGCTTGTCCCCAAGCAATCTCGAAACAATGGACCACTCACTCCACCTAGATCCCAAATGTAGTTATGCTCCGCACTACTGTGAATCAATGTAAGTACCTGCAACCTCAGCAGAAGTATAACAAAGAAAGACTCATAATCACACTGGCGCATGAAACTCCAATCTCCAAGATTACAAATACCATATACAAGAGCATGTGAGAAACAAACTCTCAAAACATCATAACCCAAGTAGAATGGACAACTCAAACTGCCAATTCCATCTGCAAGAGATGGTACCAATCCATCCCATAACTGATCTCTCTGTAAAGGCGGCACAACCAACTGTACCACACTATCATCTGTATGAGAATAATCAATATAGAGACTTGACTCTACTGGTATCTTAAATTCATCAGAATCAGGTACTCCCAAATCCTGAATATGTGTATCCGCCTCAACAACATGCTCATCAGCAACAATTGCAGGAAGGTACTCATCACCAACCACCTCAATATACAAATGATCATCCACACTCTGTAAATCAACGCCAAAGCTCATATCAACAGACGGAGTATCAACAACTGTAGCATCACTGTCTAACTCTTCCATACGGAGAGAAACAACCGGTGAAACTAAGTCCTCAAAACTGTCCACTGCATTCTCCTGAGTGTCATCTGCAATAATAGGATCCTGGGACTCTTCTACAATCTCTGTCATAACTGAGAAATCATCAACCCTCAATGCACTAACATCTGAGCCCACCTGTACACTCTGAGTGCAAGCATCTAACTCATCCTCATCTTCACTATATCATATCTCATAATCATAATAATTATGGGACATGCTGCTCTCTCGTCTAAGTGATATGTAGTGCTCTCTCCTCAGCTTGACAAAATGATCAAAGGTCGTCCTCTCTTGAACATGAGGAGGTAATAAGTCCCACTCATCATTCGTTGTCATATACCGCGTGGATTTGTCTTTGGATGTAGGGTATGAAAGAATTTCATTCATCCTCCTCTGGGTTTCATCCAAATGCTTCAAACTATGTTCCAGCGTCTTCATATCATTGTCCCACTATTTTTGAGTATATGAAGGCATCATGATACTTTGCTGATTCAATCTACCCAAACTACCCAACAGGATGGCAAGACATTAGCTCTGATGTGCCCAACAGGATGGCAGGAATTTGGCTCTGATACCACTATAATATCCCCTTCTAATAGGGATATAGAAACATATAAATCTCTGAACAAGATACAATTTGCAGAATAGATTCAAACATGCATAAACAAACCACAGATCTTATCATTCATCCAGCTGATTACAATAGATGTCCTTTCTTATGCAAACCAAAGAATATTATAGATAAGGTCTTAAAACCCTGAATTCGTGCAAACTGGGAATAAACTTGCAATTCTGGAAGTCTCGGCTTTTCTGTGTCGACACACAGACACCGTCGTCGGTCGATATCTCACTGACGTCGGTCACTGTCGGTCGGATTTCTGCCGTCGTCGGTCCCAAGTTGACTGATGTCGGTCACTGGAAGCTCTCTGCCTGCCGAGGTCAGTGCCTGAGCGGATCTGTACGGGCCTGTACGGACTTAGTACGGCCACCTACCTGTATGTTCTTAATCCCTGATTGCTAAACAACCTAATCTGAAGATATACTATTCTAATACAGAATATCTCTATCTGTATAATTTATTGGATCAAAAACTAAATAAAGATAAATACCTGAAATATCTGTAATAACTTCTGTGTGAAGTTATCTCTCAACCCTGAAATTCTGTGATAACTTCTGGATGAAGCTATCTCTCAAATCTGTACCTCTGTGATAACTTCTGGATGAAGCTATCTCTCAATTTGGCAATAAATCAGTTGATATCTCACAGCCTCTAAATCACACATAATGAAGAGGGAACGTTCTCCACTGTAATGGAATCCTGGAACCCTTGGCTCAGTCTTCACAGAAGAATTTCTTCAATTTTCAATAATCAATAATATATGCATAATCAACAATGGCCTCCATGAGAAACCCTTATACCCTCAAAAAGATATGCTTGCCCTAATTAGGGTTTCTTAAATTAGAATTAGGGTTTCTAATCAAAAATAGGCTAAATAATTAATATTTGATTAAATCAATCAAATATTAATATCTCCCTCAATACATGTCGGATCCTTGAACCGATCGAAGCTAGTGAATCAGGGAGTGATTCCGCACATGATCATACCAAAATAAAGGCACTCCACTGCATATCAAATATCCCTAAAAAGTAGGAGCTTAGGCCAAATGTCTGAAATAACCTGAATGAAAACCAAATGTAGAAATTATGTGAATCAAAGTCAAGCCAAGCTCCATTATGACCCTCTATCCATCCTATTAGCCTACGAAGGTCGCATAATATGCTAATCATCAAATCTGTCAATGTCCACAAAAAAGGGGACATGACATGAAAGCAAAGCTTTGATAGTTGGAATATTGGGATAAGAGGTTGGAAATGAAGGCACAAAAAATTTTTAAGATGATTTCCTTGTGATTGAAAGGTATGGACTTGTATTTTTCAGTTTTAAAGATTGAGAGAAGTTGTTTACATGCACAGTTATCTATCTTGAAAAGAATAAATATAATAAAAGGTTCCCTAAAAAATGTTTGTTTAAATATATTTTCTAAAAACACTGTGCATGTTGGTTTTCATAATAATTTCATGTATATCTAAAAAAAAAAATCCTTAAACTCAAAATCTGTGAAATGGGTATTTTCAAGTTAGTCAGAAATATGGTTGAAATAATCATGAGGCTCTATTGCATTTATTCATTTTGTTTAAAATAAGTATCTTGCATGCCATTATTTTAGAGAGGAAATGAGTTTTTTGTTTGTTTAAAACAAGTATGTGGTAAAGACCAACTATATAATATAATTTATTTTATTCGTTGTGCATTGTTTAAAATAAGTATCTTGCATGCCATTATTTCTCAAATGAAATCAGTTTCTTGTTTGTTTAAAAGAAGTGTGTGGTAAAGACCAACCACGTAATATAATTCATTTTTTTCTTTATGCATTGTTTAAAATATCTTACATGCCATTATTTCTCAGAGAAAAATGGTTTCTTATTTGTTTAGGATTTAGGGTGGTAAAACTATAGACCAACCAAATAATATATTAAACTGAGAAAAAAATTGTGATAGAAAATTAGGGTATATATATATATATATATATATATATATATATATATATATATATATATATATATATATATATATATATATATATATATTCTTGCCCTATGGCCCCATAATTAGTTTATTATTTATACTCTATACCTTGATTTTTCATCACAATTTTTGTTATACCTAGTTTAATATTAAAACGTGTGTGTGTGTGTGTGTGTGTGTGTATTAGGGTGTGTATATATATGCCTTAATATATATATATATATATATATATATATATATATATATATATATATAAAGATATATATATATATATATATATATATATATATATATATATATATATATATATATTAAGGCATATATATACACACCCTAATATACATATACATATATATGCCCATATATATATATATATGGGCATATATATGTATATGTATATTAGGGTGTGTATATATATGCCTTAATATATATATTAAGGCGTATATATATATATATATATATATATATATATATATATATATATATATATATATATATGCCTTAATATATATATTAAGGCGTATATATATATATATATATACGCCTTAATATATATATTAAGGCATATATATATTAAGGCATATATATATATATATATATATATATATAAGGGCATATATGTATATGTGTATTAAGGCATGTGTGTGTCTATATATATAAGGACATGTGTGTGTGTCTTAACATACACACACACATGCTCTTATATATACATACATATATAAGGGCATATATGTGTGTGTGTATATTAAGACATATATATGTATATTAGAGTGTGTCTATATATATATATATATATATATGTCCTTTTATATATATAAAGACATATATACATTATATATATATACTCTTATATATATATTAGGACATATATATGTGTATATATATATATATATATATATATATATATATATATATATATACACACACACACTCTTGTGTGTGTGTGTGCGCGCACATGCGTGTGCGCGTGCTCTAATGTATGTATGTATATAGTCTTACCCTATGGTCCCATAGTCAGTTTATTATTTATACTCTATACCTTGATTTTTTTTCACAATTTTTGTTATACCTAATTTAATATATTATTTGGTTGGTCTTTACTAGATTCTTTTTTTAAACAAACAAGAAACTAATTTCCTCTGAGAAATAATAGCATGCAAGATACTTCCATGAAAAGTGAGGATGACATAACTGAAAAAATATATAATTATTACCTTAAGTTTAGTGTGTCCTAGGTGGTCCTTATATATATGAAAATTGAATATCAGGGTTTTGAAAATTAGATAATACAAAGTATATAAATGATCAATTTTGACATAGTGGTTTGTCTTTATTTAAAAAATTATGAAATATTTGAAGAACTTTTGCTCAAAATGAGTATTTGATTATTTGGCATGGTTAAAATTGGAAATAAAGTTTTCGTATTTTTGAAGATACAGTTGCATGTGTGTGTGTGTGTGTAGGGCTAGGAATTTGTATGGATTTGAGTTTTCATGTATTTGATTATGGCCTATTTACCATTTTCTTGAAAGTGGCATGAGAATTGTGATATAAAAAATGGGGTAAGATCTCAACCTTGATCCCCGTAACTTTAATTCCACCTACACCACATTCAATGCCAAAAATAAAATAAACATTAGGTTTAAAAATTATTTATTATTAATTTTTTTAGTTATTGAAGCATATAGAAGGAAGAGCACGTGGTGCCAAATAATATTCAAAACATTTTCATAGTTTTAAAATTACAAACTATATAATAAGGTCTGCCAAAATGTTTGAAGTGTGAGTGGTGGTATGTTCTCAATTTATATTAAGTACTGCACAGGATCTTACCATATGTACTACACAAAAAGAGTCCCAAAGCCTCATGATCATAATGTATTTTATTTTTAAATGTTTAAGGTAATAATTATATTATGGTTGGCATGGTTTGTTAATTAAAATAAAAAAATATTTGAAAGACAAATATGGATGTGATTAAGACAATTTGATAGACCTTATTATATAGTTTATAATTTTAAAACTATGATAAAAGTTCTGAATATTTTTTTAGTTATGTCATTCTTGATTTTCATAGTTGTGAAAGAGTGTATATAATAAATCAACTATGCCAAAGAATATTCAAAACATTTTTTATATTTTTAAAATTACAAACTATATAATAAGGTCTGCCAGAATGTCTTAATCATTTCCATATTGGCCTTTCAAATATTTTTTTATTACAATTTCAAAACCCTAAATAAAATATAATTATTACCTTAATTTAATTGTGTCCTAAGTTGCCCTTAACAAACACACACACACACACACACACACACACACACACACACACACACACACACACACACACACACACACACACACATGAAAATTAAACATCGGGGGTTTCATGTATTTGATTATGACCTATTTAACATTTTATTGAAAGTGGCATGAGGATTGTAAAATAACAATGCATGGTTTTCTTAGGCTCATAGTTATTATTTAAGTATGGTTGTAAAGATAATGAAAAATGAATAATTTGATGAATTATATTTTTAAGATAATGAAAATTAGGAAGTATTTGAGCTTAGTTGTATAAAATTCTTATTTTAGCATATTTTATTATGTGTTAGGTTGGAATCTAGATTAAAATGATTTAGGTAGATATATTTTGGGTCATGATGATGATCAACATAGTGAGGTTACTCCTTCATGGGGTAGCTTTGGAGGCAACTTCTTTCATGGTCGTAGGGCTGCTAACACATTTACTAGGCCATTTAACCAGAGAACCCATGTTTCATTGCATTTTTATGCCAATAACCCCACCTTTTGGAATGTTCTCAACTCTTTGCCTGCTAACTCTTTAAATTTTTGCAGAAATAGAGGATGGAGGGGAGCACATTAGAGGAATCATCCTAACAAATGAGGCATTCCAAATGATCCCCCTCAACAAATGCATGCTTTCATTCAGCCTAATGAACATAATGTCACATTGTTCAAGCCACCTCAACATGAAAATATTCTTGAATTGATTGCAAAATTACATCCCAATGAAATTTTTCCACTTAACACTAATATTCCATCCCTTGAACCTGAAAAACCTACTTATTCTAGCAAGAAACATGTCAATAGCCCTGCAACACAACCTATAGAGGTTAAAATGTTAGAAAAGGTTTAGTTGGAGGTAGATTATTCTTAAGGGGTCTCAACCCACTTGATGGAACTTAACATTACTTCCATGTATTATATTAACTACTTGACTAATAAGTGTGTCCCTTTAATAGATTTGGTTTCTAATATAGACTCTGATTAAAACTTAAATTATTGTGTTGAAATTTCTATTGATACTTAGTACTAAATATTGTCTTGATATTTTTAAGTATGTTGTTATTATTTTTGGTGGTTTTGATATATACATGACAGTATTTTATTTCCTACAGAAAACTATATTTGAATGGTCTACTCTTTATTGAATAATTATGGAAACACACATGGATTTTAGTGTTTTATTATATTTTTCCAAGTTGTTTCTACATATTGATCATGTTTTAGCCTTGCCAAAATCAATAAATAAATGTATGTAACACAATCAAGATCCAATATGAGCTTGACGAAGAGGTTGATATATATATATATATATATATATATATATATATATATATATATATATATATATATATATATATATATATGTCCCAAAATTATGGTTCTTGAGGGCTCTTTTTATGCAGTACATATAGTAATATCATGTGAATTAATTATTATACGTTGATTACATATCTCTGTAAGTCTTTTAAAATACTAATCTAAGATATAAAAGGGATATCAAGATATTGATATATAAGAGACTAATCTGAAAGTATATGATGCAAGAGAGTCATGCATATTAACCAATTTAAGATTGTAATTTCATATTAATAGGTGTTTTGAGGTATAAAATAATAATTTTATTCCTTATTAGTCATTTTCAGTGCTTAAGAGATGATGATTTATCTTAGAGATCTCAATTGGTGGTTTTCTACCAATTTTATATTTAAACTTTCAAATTACTTAAGTTGTAAAATCATAGGTGAAGGACATGTTTCTATAAACTATTGCAAGTGTCATTAGTTATAGAAGTTAGTCCATGTAATTTTGGTTAGATTATAATATAGGAAGGTCAAAAATCATCTCTAACTACTATGTGTACTTAAATAAGTTTGTTTGTTTTGTGAATCTTCTCATTTTATACAGGTCAAAGACTAAAATTTGGACTTCAATTGCACATCCCTTGATGGGAACAGTGAACCACTACAAGATAATCAATAGTCCATAATTATAGGATATCCCAAAGGAAGGAAAAATACTTAAACATTTTGAAATTTTTAATATTTTGGTAACACATTATGAAGAAGGTTCATGTATGATAGTCTATGAATGTAAAAAGTTTGTATTTTGCATACTTTATGAAAATAAAAGGAGGGTTTTTAGAGTAAAGAGTGTGTATTAGATTTTGTATATACTTATTGTATTGTATTAAATCTCATTTAAATAAATAAATTGAATTTAAGGTCAAACAAACCTCTTTTCTTCTACACAGACCTTGTTTTGCATTAAAACCCTATTCTCAGTCCTTTACTTGTTAATGAATCTTTTGTATGGTCTTAATTTGAGTTTTTTAAAGGTTGTATATGGGATTATATTTTTTCATCCAATAATTTTTTTCAATAAAAATTCTTTACTTTCTATGAACCATCAATAGATAGCTCTCGGGTTCTGCAAGTTCAGAAAAAAAACCCTAATTATAGGGTTGAGGTTACAAAAAGGGTCATCAAATCAGTTTTAACCCTTGAAAAATTCCCAACCTTTTTTAAAGGATTTTAAATATATTTTATTAATATATTCAAGTGATTTAAATTTTTTATGAATTGTAATAACATCATATTAGCTGACTGTGTGCACTTAAAACTCAGAATTCTGAGTTTTCTTGATAGCGAAGTGAGCTATTTGTCAAAATTCTTTAATTTTGGGTCTTTTAAAGCCAATTGAAAGTTGAATCACCTTTTAAATTTTTTAAAAAACCTATTATAAGTGCCAAATTTTATTTTTAATTCCATATTTTGAAATTTGACCTATTTGAGTATCAATTAGGTCTCTCAGACCAAACAGGGTATTAGACTATTTTATAAACTATATTGTAATACCAATTCCTAGAATGGTTTTTTCATTAAAGGAGGTCATTATTTGTTTTATAGTAGTTTGACCTAAACCTTATAATATTTTTTAGTTCAATTTCATGTTCTTCAAATGCACAAAGACTTATGAGTACATGACTATCATAATATGTCAGTTTTAAGACAAAGGTAAAATTGATTAAGTTGGTAAATTGAGTGTCTCATGAGAATACTCTCAAAGAGTGTATCATCTTTGGTATCATAATAGGAAATATCTTGGATTTTTTTATATTTTTGAATGTTATAGGTTGTTGTTTCATATTTTAGAAGATTACTAATTGAAGTTGCAAGAACAAGTAAGAGAGGCAGAAATATTTATGAGGAAAAATATTAAGTGGTAGATGTCCTAAAGCCATAAAGGCTTAGACAGTGGAAGAGAGTTAGCAAAAAAAAACTCAATAACAATAACCCATGAAATAAATTATGGATATAGGTAGAAAATATCAATATGGCATTGTGGATACTTTGATGGATCAGCTGAGACAATTGATTCCACCTTTGATTATGAGAATGGAGGCTATTGAGAATGCTCTCAAAGGAAGGGCACACAGATCAAAGAAAGAGAATGTAGAAGGAAATAAAAGATATCAAGGTCAAAAAAGACATTCACATCCAAGATAAATTGAAGAAAATAGTGAAGGAGAAGTTTAAGAGGCCATAAGGCTGCAAGATCATGCAATATCAACCCAAGAAGTCATGAGATCATAATACCATGCATATGAGGTAAGACCATTTTTAGTTGGTAGAGTTATAATTAATGGATGTTTTATAATGTATAGACAAAGATAAGATTTTCATGGGAAATGTTGGCATTTCAATAGAGAATGATATAAGGCATTAGAATATCCAACATATTTTGGCATGGATAATCAACAAAAATTTAAGAGAAATAAATGAAGAAAGGAGGCAAGCAAGAAGTGATTCCTTACTCATGAGAAGAGTGTTGTTGCATCAAATATATCAATCCCAATAACCATTTCAAATGATTATGTTTAAGATAAAATTTAAAACAAAGGTAAAATCTTATATTTTGGTTATTGATGGAGGAAGTACAGATAATATAGTGTCTTTAAAAATGGTACAAAAACTATGATTGAGGATAACTCCACATCCACACCCTTACAAGGTAGCATGGGTGCAATAAGGGCATCAAATCTTGGTAAGTGAACAAATTTGGGTTGGATTTCATATAGGTAGATACCAAGACAAAGTTTTATGTGATATAATGCCCATGGATGTTTCCCATTTTTTTGTTAGGGAGGCTATGGAAGTTTGATAGGAAGGCCATTCATGATGGTCAAACTAATACTTATACTATACATCAAAATAGGATGACACATATCGTTATACCATTGAAAGGTGATGTAAATAGAATACAACAGAGAGGGATGTTGATGGAAGCCAAACAATATTTGGGTAAAGTCATTGAGAGTTTGAGTTTTATCAAATCCCCTAAGAAGGAAGTGAAGACATATTGTCTTGATATGGTGAATATAGATGGTTATGAGTCCATAAATGTGGACATGAAAGAGGACCAACAAGAGTGCAAGTTATTATAAAAGGCCACCAAGTTGAACAAATAAAGTGGTCATTATGATAAAAACATAACACCTAGAAGAGTGCTTAGGAATGAAGAGTTTAAAAACAAAGAATGCAATCAAGAACATGAGGGATATGCTAGAAAAAAGGGGGAAAATATAATTAATATGAATGAGAAGTGTCTTGAGAATGACACCAAACAAATGAGGATGCATGATATTGAAATTTATAATAAGGAATCAAATGGAAGAGCCATTAAGGATCCAATTTTTAATACTAATGAAGTGTTTTGTAATGTGTATATAGGTGATAAAGAGGTAGCCACCAAACAAATCTTGGAACCAAAGAGGATGGAAACTATGGAGGATAAAGAAGTTGAGACTAAGCCTAAAGAGGCAACTAGTTGTCAAGGAATGAAAAATAAGGAGGAAGAACCATGTCCAAATGTTCAAGATAGAATAAAGGAGAAAATTCAAAAGAAAGTTTAAATGTGCATGGAGACCTTTAGCCTAAAGTTGAAGACAAACGTGAAAGACAAAACAAACATAGAAATCCAAGCTCAAAAGTTGCTAGATCAATATGTGGAGAGGAAAGAACAAGCTTATAACAATGGAAAATAGTTGGAATAGAGTCTTAATGAATATGAGAACAATCATGAAATTCAAGATACAAATTTGCAGTCAAGAAGAGAAGATAGAAGTAAACAAAGTGAAGTAACTCTACTTACCATCAAAGAGAAAATAAAAGTTTGTTTAGAACAAACATGTAGAGCTCAAGGATAAGTTGATCTAAATGAAGGTTTTGTGTTCTTTTATGTGGATAAAAAATCTTTCATAGGACTAAGAACTCATTGGGAGGAAGGAAATGGCCAAGACACAATCATAGAATCCCTTGAGCTCAAATTTTATGTGCTAATTCATTGATTTGCGGTGGATATGAAATATACCAAGGTGATATGTGGAGAATCCTCAATATAGATATGTATTAAAAATTCAAGGATATTGTAATAATTTATAGATTGGTCAAGTTTCAGATAATAACATGATAATCATGCCAAATGAAGACACATGGTGAAGAATGAAGAAGAACCAAGAATGATATTTCAAGATGACACAACAAAATGAGACCAAGACACTAAAAAGATATGTGAAGGTTTTCAAGTTATTTCTAATGGAATATCAAGTATGGAGAATATATTATAGTGTGATATGAGGTATGTAATTACCTACACACAGTCATTAAAAATGGGTATGCATGGAATGATGCATTGTTTAACATTTAAAGGAGTAATATCAGGACAAGATGGTGTAAACCAAGGTCAATGCAGTTTGAGTAGACCTCATATGCTAGAGGAGATAATGAGAAAAGTAGAGTTCAATACTCACAGAATCAAAGTAATGAAAAAATCAGTTATAATGGAGAAATAATAGTTGGAAAACATCAGGGAGTGGAACACAAACTTCATTTGGGGGAATTTCATCATCAAAGGGTTAATAAAGCATATATATTTTTATTATAATAATTATTTTGGTTTTTAAGGTATCTATGAGGTCAAGGGATAATTGATAAATATTAGTAGTAACATCTTGGAGTTTCACTCTCCAAACATACTCATTAAAGACTATTCACAACCTAAAATATTGGGAGAAGCATGAAAAGCTATATAAGTCGTTCAAAAGAGAGGATGATAATTTTTGGATCAATATGAGACTAAGAGGAATGACCAAGTAGTAACTCTTGAGTTACAAATTCCATTTTGGGTTTTATATCACAACTGGAAGTAGGAATGGTGGAAACAAACTTCAAGGCAACATGAAGAATAGTATGTTGAACTAGGAGCATTATATTTAACCCCAATCATATTAATAGTGTTGGAAACATGGATTGATAATGGGGAACATAGTAGGAGACATATTGGAAGCAAGAAATTGAGTAGTGCATCAACACTTTTTTAAGAAACCATTAATGTGGATGTTAGATTGTAAAGAATAGATAGAGAAAGAACAAGGGTAGATAAATATGACTTTAAGAAGGTTAATGTAAACATGAAGGAATTATATTCCTTTCTAAGGCTAATGAATATACGGTAGGAATGCATCAAAAACTGAATCCATACAATGAAGTGAGCCCCTTGAAATAAGATGATAGTCTATTTTCCTTCCTTTTGATATTAGAAGGTTTATATAAATATGGAGGAATAAAATAGATGTCAGTGCAAACTCCAGAAAAATTTAAAAGAATGGATAATAAGAAACATTATGGATATTGGATAAAAAGGAAGAAACATCAAACAAATCACTTTAAGTTAGGAGCTCAAATCTTTTCTACTTGAGGAATTTGATGCAGGAGCATTATGCATATGAACTAGTTTGAGATTGTAATTATGTCTTGATACATGCCTTGAGGTATAAAATATTTATTTTATTCCTTATAATTCATTTGTAGTTCTTAGGAGATAATGAATTATCTTAGAGATCTCAATTAGTGGTTTCCTGCTAATTTAAAATTGAAAATTGCTTAAGTTGTAGAATCAAAGGTGAAGGACATGTTTTTAGAAATTATTGAAAGTGTCATTGGTTATATAATTTATTCCAAATAGTATGGGTTAGGTTATATATGAATATTAAAATATAGGAAGGTCAAAAATCATCTCTAACTATTATGTGCACTTAAATAAGTTTGTTTATTTTGTGAATCTTCTCATTTTAGACAAGTCAAAGAGAAAATTTTGGACTTCAATTGCACATTCATTGATGGGAAAAAATAATCACTATAGGATAATCAAGAGAAAATAATTATAGTATATACATAATGAATTAAAAATCCTTAAACATTTCAAAATTATTCATATTCTAGTAACACATTATGGTGTGAAAGTGTCATTGGTTATATAATTTATTCCAAATAGTATGGGTTAGGTTATATATGAATATTAAAATATAGGAAGGTCAAAAATCATCTCTAACTATTATGTGCACTTAAATAAGTTTGTTTATTTTGTGAATCTTCTCGTTTTAGACAAGTCAAAGAGCAAATTTTTGACTTCAGTTGCACATTCATTGATGGGGAAAAATAATCACTATAGGATAATCAAGAGAAAATAATTATAGTATATACATAATGAATTAAAAATCCTTAAACATTTCAAAATTATTCATATTCTAGTAACACATTATGGTGTGAAAGTGTCATTGGTTATATAATTTATTCCAAATAGTATGGGTTAGGTTATATATGAATATTAAAATATAGGAAGGTCAAAAATCATCTCTAAATATTATGTGCACTTAAATAAGTTTGTTTATTTTGTGAATCTTCTCATTTTAGACAAGTCAAAGAGCAAATTTTGGACTTCAGTTGCACATTCATTGATGGGAAAAAATAATCACTATAGGATAATCAAGAGAAAATAATTATAGTATATACATAATGAATTAAAAATCCTTAAACATTTCAAAATTATTCATATTCTAGTAACACATTATGGTGAAGGTTCATGTATGATAGTCTATGAGTGTAAAAATTATACATTTTACATACTTTACAAAAATAAAAAGATTTTTTTTTAATTAAATAGTGTGTATTATTTATTATATATCCTTTTTGGATTGTATTATATCTCATTTAAATAAATAAAGTGAATTTAAGGTCAAATAGACCTCTTTGTCAGGATCTTGCTCCACCAAAAGAGCACAATATGATTACCAAACCAAGCAACTTAATATGCGGAAATTAACCAGATTCACCAAGTAACTAGAATTCAGAATAACACATGATATGAGAGACAATACACAAATTGTATTAACACTTTATACAGAAAAGAATACAATAAAGAAGATGCCACTTCTTCTCCACCACCTTACAGAGGTTTCCCACACCTCAAGTGAACAATAATTCTTCTCCCCAAAGCTCTCCCTCTCAGGTCCCAACACCCAACTCAAAATACAGAGTTGGTGTTCACCTCCTGTGCTCCACACACACCACAAGTGCTACACGCACTCCACAAGCACTCCACGTGCTCCACAAGTACTCAAGGTACTTCAAGTAGATCTCCCATGAACCTGCAATAACCTGCACTTCAACAGACCATACTTATGGAAGGAACTCCCTTGCCTTCCTCTTTGCTCTATCTGAGTACACACCTGTACTCCAAGTAGATCCTGCTTGATATTGCTCCTTGTTGTGTTGCTGTCTATATGATCTTGCACACCTACAAATCAAACACGGTTCTACACACCTGTGAACCTTAACCTTGCACACACATACACCTACAAATCAACGATCTTACTTACCATGTAGATCACTCTACACCCTGAAGAACCCTTGTCCTTGCCTCACCAAGTCCTTATGATTCTCCAACCAGTACCAAGCTTGGCACTGATAGGGAACTAGGAGGAACACCCTTACTCACTTCACACACAGAAGGAGCAAACTTTGCTCAACTCAAACTAGAACACTTTTCCAATACAACCATGAGTCTATTATATAGATCTCATCCAAACAATAATTAGACATCTAATTACAATAATTAGATCCGTAGCTCTCAGTCTAAAAATAGCTCTAATCATGCAAACACTTGGTTTGTTAGCTAACTGCCCATAATAAGCTCGCAGTCGAACCACACAGGCGACCGACGTCAGTCCCTGTCTGCCTGGAGGTGACCGACGCCGGCCGATCCATGACCGACGTCGGTTGCTTCTCTTCACTATCTTTTCGACGTCGGCTGATCAGACTGACGCCAGTTGCTCTGACACTCAGCAACCTTCAGCAACCCCTCCAATGGCCTTCTCCATGTCTGCATCAGTGAAGCTTTTAGCTCCACAACCTAACAATCTCCCACTTGGAGATAAACAGCTGCACTGTACTTGTACCTGTACTCTATCTAATTTGTTTCCTGGTTTGTATCCCTCTTCGAGCTCAACCCTGAAGACAACCCACCACACAACCTGTGATGTACCTCCTGTCATCTGAGTACCCTGCCACATCTGAACCTACAAACACATGTAGTGAAGTCTTGACCCTACATAGCATGAATCCCTGCTGCCGATCCCTCTCAAGTACCTGAGAACCCACTTCCCTGAATTGGCTCCTAACTCTCTGACAGCTCCCACTGCATGGGAATACTTAGGTCTATACTAGACCTCATGTGATTTTGGACACTGTACCTGTCCAGCCCTTAGTGTGCTCTGGCTCTGCATCCTGAACCTCGCCAACACCTGATTCACATCAGCTCCCACTCGAGACAAAATCAACCTGTGATCTCCATGTCTCCCATGTCAAAGAATTCCGCTGCTCCAAACTCCTCATGACATGACACTGAACTAATCTTACCCTTAGCTCAGCGAAACCCTGTATGTACAAACCTGCTAGCTAGCAAATATACCATCCACATACAGCAACAGAATGATGTTGCAATCACCATCCCCCTGGTAAGTCAAATCACAGTAGTTACCCTGACATTGACTGAAGCCATGCTCCGTCCTCCACCTGTCAAAACCTGTACCACTGTCCTGCAGCTCCACAAGACCATATAACCTGGTATTCCATCTCACGTATCCGTTCTCTCTATTCTTCTACTAAGGTATCCATTCGTCTCTGTGCTTCCATCCAGTTGGCAATCCTACCAAAAAAAATACCTGTTTGGTTCTCCTCCAAGGAATCACATCCTCATCCATGCTGAGCTCACACCTGTTTCCTGGATCCTTCCTGCTCTACAATTAGCAACAAGTATAAAGAAGAGAAACAACAAATTTGAGGGCCTACTTACGTCTTCAGTCCTCCGTATGGGTGTTTGAGACTCCATGACAGTGTGCTGTCCACCCAAAATCCGTTACAGTGACCGACCTCGATCACCCCATAGTCTGCATCCGACTGACGTCGGTTCCCATGCATCTGTCCCTGACTACCGACCCTGCGGTGTCCCTGCTGCCGACGTCAGTCCTATGACCGACATCGGTCTTACATACTGCCAACGTCGGTCCTGTGACCGACGTCGGTCTTACCCTGCCCGACATCGCTGGCTTCGGTCTGCACATGACCGACATCGGCACCTGTCTGTTCGATGCCAGTTCCTCCTGACTGACATCGGTACCTGTGTTCACCTGTGAGTGATGACTTTTTACCCGCGAGCTCCTTTGAATCAATACCCATGTCCAAACTGCCCTGCTCAGAAGTATCCAGCCGCATCCACTGGGTTCTGTCCGCCATCTCCTCCATAAACACCAAGGCTTTCCAGTTCTTAAGCCTGTCAAATATATCTGTCTTCCGCTTAAGAACATGCATCTCCTTCCTGCTCATGTGACCAAGCCTACGAAGCCACGTCTCTGCAACAAAAGAAGAATCAGTAATATAAACAAGTAGATAAAGGGTACCTATTTTCTTACCACCAGCTAATTCAAGTGCATTCGCTGTGAGAGTTCTTGTACATCTCTCATCACCCAATCTTTCTAAAGAAATTAGCCATATCTCCAAACCTGGGACCTGCATGACCTTCATCAACACCTGTGTGTAGGCCGCCTGCAATTTCAGCTTCACTTCCCCTTTGCCAATCCTTTGGCAAGGCTTACCAGCTCCTCTACCTGGGGCTGCATGGAAAGAGGCAACCGAATCTTTTATCCAAGATTCAACTTTATCCAAGAAACCTCCCAGAGCATCCTGTGCAACAACACCTGCTACATCTGCTTCTTCAGTTTCTTCATGCTGATCTGCTACCAACTAGCAATAATCTTTTACCTGCTCTTTCTTTCCATAGGACCGTGAGTGACCATCTATGCTTTTCAACTCTTCCATTCTTAGCTTACTTTCATCTGCCATTGCTCTACTCCCACTCAATCAGAAACCCCTGAGAGTGACCTGTAATCAAAACACACTACCCAGATCTAAACCAATCTATTAGTATCCCAACCAAAAGCTCTGATACCACTTGTCAGTGGTATCAAGCTATGCGCTGACAACCTTGCTCTGATACCACTTGTCAGGATCTTGCTCCACCAAAAGAGCACAATATGATTACCAAACCAAGCAACTTAATATGCAGAAATTAACTAGATTCACCAAGTAACTAGAATTCAGAATAACACATGATATGAGAGATAATACACAAATTGTATTAACACTTTATACAGAAAAGAATACAATAAATAAGATGCCACTTCTTCTCCACCACCTTACAGAGGTTTCCCACACCTCAAGTGAACAATAATTCTTCTCCCCAAAGCTCTCCCTCTCAGGTCCCAACACCCAACTCAAAATACAGAGTTGGTGTTCACCTCTTATGCTCCACGCACACCACAAGTGCTACACGCACTCCACAAGCACTCCACGTGCTCCACAAGTACTCAAGGTACTTCAAGTAGATCTCCCATGAACCTGCAATAACCTGCACTTCAACAGACCATACTTATGGAAGGAACTCCCTTGCCTTCCTCTTTGCTCTATCTGAGTACACACCTGTACTCCAAGTAGATCCTGCCTGATACTGCTCCCTATTGTGTTGTTGTCTATATGATCTTGCACACCTGCAAATCAAACATGGTTCTACACACCTGTGAACCTTAACCTTGCACACACATACACCTGCAGATCAACGATCTTACTTACCATGTAGATCACTCTACACCCTGAAGAACCCTTGTCCTTGCCTCACCAAGTCCTTATGATTCTCCAACCAGTACCAAGCTTGGCACTGATAGGGAACTAGGAGGAACACCCTTACTCACTTCACACACAGAAGGAGCAAACTTTGCTCAACTCAAACTAGAACACTTTTCTAATACAACCATGAGTCTATTATATAGATCTCATCCAAACAATAATTAGACATCTAATTACAATAATTAGATCCGCAGCTCTCAGTCTAAAAATAGCTCTAATCATGCAAACACTTGGTTCGTTAGCTAACTGCCCGTAATAAGCTCGCAGTCGAACCACACAGGTGACCGACGTCGGTCCCTGTCTGCCTGGAGGTGACCGACGCCGGCCGATCCATGACCGACGTCGGTTGCTTCTCTTCACTATCTTTCCGACGTCGGCTGATCAGACCGACGCCGGTTGCTCTGACGCTCAGCAACCTTCAGCAACCCCTCCAATGGCCTTCTCCATGTCTGCATCAGTGAAGCTTTTATCTCCACAACCTAACACTCTTTTCTTCTACACAAACCCTATTTTGCATTAAAACCCTGTTCTCAATCCTTTGTTTGTTGATCAATATTTTGCATGATCTTAATTTGAGTATGGTAAATTTTGGATAGTGTATTATATTTTTTTCATCCAATAATTTTTTTAAATAAAAAATATTTACTCGTTGTGAACCATCAATAGACAGCTCTCGGGTTCTACAAGATTATAAAAACCCTAGTTATAGGGTTGAGGTTATAAAAAGGGTCATAAAATCAGTTTTAACCTTTGAAAAAACCTCAAATTTTTGGAAATGATTTAAAAGAGATTTTATTAATATATTAATTTTTTTTTAAGTTTTTAAGATTTGTACAGATGTCATACTAGCTGACTATGTGCACTTAAAACTCAAAATTCTCAGTTTTCTTGACAATGAAGTGAGATATTTGACCAGATTATTCAAGTTTGGGTCTTGTAAATCCAAGCGAAGGTTGAATAAAATTTTAAATGTTCTAAAATACTTATTAAAATTATCGTTCATATTTTTAAAACCATATTTTAAAATTGGACCTATTTGAGTACCAATTAGGTCTCTAGGTCTAAACAAGGTATTAGACTATTTTATAAAATGTCTTGTAAAACCAATTCCTATATTAGTTTTGTCATTAAAGGAGGTCATTATTGGTTGTATAATACTTTTACATAAACATTATAATATATTTTAGTTCAATTTCATGTTCCTCAAATGCACAAAGACTTATGAGTACATGATAGTCATAATAGGTCAGTTTTAAGACAAAGGTAAAATTGTGTAAGTTGGTGAGTTGAATGTCTCAAGAAAATACTCTCAAAGAGTGTATAAGTATACATTGAGTATTTTTATCTCTTATTTAATGTCATTTGATTTAATTTTCCCTCTTTTTAGCTATAGGAAAATAAAAGGGATATCAAGAGATTGATAAAACACTTTGATAGAATCAGAAATCTTTCCTTCAAGAGATTGCCTCTTCTATAGGATTTACTATGTTCAATAGGTTAGATTATATTATTTTAAATCTGATCACATATACATATATTTGACAACTAAGATATAAACTATAAAATTAGGTCTACCAAAATGTCTTAACCATATAAATAATCAATAATGGCCTCTCAAATATTTTTTTTATTTCAATTAACAAGTCATGTTAACCAAAATATTAATATTACCTTAAACCAGATATGGGGCCATAGGGTAGTACAACTATCAAAATTAAGGATGGAAAGACAATATATTTAAATAAATGATTTTCATAGAACTTATCATTATATTTTTTCATTTCATGATAGGTGACTGTGCATGAAAACAAATGCTCTCAGTCTTCTGTTTGATTAAGAGAACATGTCTATAATAGTTTTAAACTCTATTATAGTGATACATATGTATTCAAGTACAATTAAGTTGATTAAATACATATGTGATAGTTTCTTGATTATTTTAGTCATTGATGTAAGCTATTAGCATAATCAAAGCTCTGTTAATTGAAGGATTGGGACAAGAGGTTTGAAATGAAGGTGCAGTCAATTTTTAAGTTGGTTTCCTTATGATTACAAGGGATGGATTTGTGTTTCTTTTATTCTAAATACTGAGATCAGTTATTTTCATGCATAGTTATCTGTCTTAACATGAATAAATATATTGATAATATTTTAACCATATCCATAATCAATAATGATAAGTTCTACCAAAATATCTTAACTATATCCATAATCAATAACGACCTTTCAAATAGTTTTTTATTTCAATTAAAAAACTCATGCCAACCAAAATATAATTACTACCTTAAGATTATTGTGTCCTAAGTCACAAGTGATCCTTAAGACATTTATAGAATTGAGTAAACAAACATGCTCTTCCTTCTATATAGTTTTAATGACTAAAAAACTTAATAATATATAATTTTCAAACCTAATTTTTATTTTATTTGTAGCATTGAATGTGGTGCAGGTGGAATTAAATATATGGGGATAGAGGTTTATATTTCACCCCATTTTTTAGTAAATTGGTGCTAACATATTGAGGGGACCCAAGGAACAATTTAATGTTGGTCCAACACATCACCCATGTGACTAATGTAAGTTGTTTGAATACATATGTAATGGTTTTCTCAAATTTTCTAGTCATTTATGCAAGCTATTGGTAGAAGTAAAGTTATTAATCCAATATATATATTTACAGTTCATTACACTATAGATACCTCAAATAAGTTTGGTATAAAATAATAAGTGAAAACCACAAGAGGCTTATACATCTCTATAATAGAGTTTACAACTATTGTAGCACTCTTAATCAAACATAACATAAAAATACATTTACTTGATATAAAATAACAAGGGAAAACCATAATATACTTATGCATCTCTATAATGGAGTTTACAAATGTTATAGACATGTTATCTTAATCAAATAGAAACAAAAATACACAAATTACCTATTAATAATTTATATACTCTACATTATATTCAACAAGCTTTCTCAAAACCCTGATAAAATAAATATCAAAATTGATAACAATTTTTTTTGTCCTTCCTCGATCAACCTCATATTTCAGATGCCTACATTTCATATTTTCAACATGCCAATTTTATTTATTTTGTTCTTTATAATTATTATTTTCATTCTCTTCAAAATTTGTTGGACTTGGATCTAGTATTGCAGAACTGTAGTGTTTTTGAAGAATTATTAGTTGATCCTCTTCTTTCAGATGTTGACTATCAAATTGCTAGAGATCTATCAAATGGAAAATCAAGGACATTATATCTGTTTGTATAGATCTTCAAGCAATTCTCTATTTTTTGTCAATTTTATTTCTTAACTTTGACTTTAAAAATGATAATACACTAAAAATTCTCTCATCTTCTATTGAGCCCAAAATCCTTATTTAGAATAAATTAGCAAGATTAAAATATTCTAAGATAACAAATCACATTGTATTTCACTCAAACTTATGGTATTCCATCATCTATTGATCGAGCCATCTTTGAAATCATGGTCTAAAACCTGTTGTGTCAAATCAAATAGATTGTTCCCTTAGCTTTATAAAATCTAAAATGCCTTATGTTTGATCACCATTCAATTCTACACTCTTGTATCAGTGTTGGGCCAAGGTTTTTATTTTATTCTAAAAATTTAATGAGCTAAAATTTTTATAATATTTAGGGTACATCATAGCCATGGATTATAGTATTTCATCTTAAGGAAAATGATATCTAATTTTTGAAGAAATTTTTTTTACAATTTCATTCACGGTGTAACTTACAAAGAATACAACCTCAAGGAATCAATCCCTTATAGAAAGAACTTCTTTGAGTCTATTAGATCGACCAACTGTGTAAAAAGTGTGAGTTATGGTCTGTACTCAATTTATACTAAGCAATGCACATGATCTTACCATATGTATTACACAAAAGGAGTCTCAGAGCCTCATGATCATACTGTATTTTGATTTTAAATGTTTAAGGTAATAATTATATTCTAGTTGGCATGGTTTGTTAATTAAAATACAAAATATTTGAAAGGCCAAAATGGATGTGGTTAAGATATTTTGTCAAACATTATTATATAGTTTATAATTTTAAAACTATGAAAATATTTTGAATATTTTTTTCAGTTATATCATCTTCACTTTTCATAGTTGTCTTGCCCTATGGCCCCATAGTTGGTTTATACGCTATACTCCAATTTTTGGTCACTATTTTTTCTACACTCAATTTATTATATTATCTAGTTGGTCTTTAACACATACCTATTTTAAACAAATAAGAAATTGATTTTATCAGAGAAATAATGATATGCATGATACTTCTTTTAAACAATGCAAAAAGAATAAACTGAATAAACGCAACAGATCTTCATGATTATATTGTATTTTTTTTAAAATATTTAAGTTAATAATTATATTTTAATTGTATTTGTTTGTTAATTAAAATAAAATATATATTTGAAAGGCCATTATTGATTATGGATATGGTTAAGACATTTTGTGAGACCTTGTCATTATTGATTGTGGATATGGTTAAGACATTTGAAGGATAGTGTTTTGAGCAAATATATTTAAATAAATGCTTTTCAGGAAACTTATCATTATATTTTTGATATACTCAATTTTTTATATTATCTAGTTGGTCTTTACCACATACTTATTTTAAACAAAAAAGAAATGGATTTCCTCTGAGAAATAATGACATACAAGATACTTCTTTTAAACAATGCACAAAGAACAAAATGAATAAATGCAACAAAGCCTCATTATCATACTACATTTTGTTTTAAATGATTAAGGTAATAATTACATTCTGGTTGGCATGGTTTATTAATTGAAATAAAGAATTATTTGAAAGGCTAATATGGATGTGGTTAAGACATTTTGACAAACCTTATTATATAGTTTATAATTTTAAAACTGTTAAAATATTTTTAATATTTTTTTAGTTATGTCATCCTTGCTTTTCATAGTTATCTTGCCATATGGACCCATAGTTGGTTTATACTCTATACTCTAAATTTTTGTCATAATTTTTGTTACACTCAGTTTTTTATATTATCTAGTTGGTATTTTGAGAGATTCAAAGAGGTCTGCACTCAATCTAAACGTAGTCATATGGCCATCAAATTTAGCACTTAAAAAGGATAAATTTAATATTTAAAAAGAATGACAAATTTAATTATTTAAAAAAAAAATAACCATAAATAAGATCTCGACTTTAGACTTCTCATCCTCTAACCTCTTTCCCTATTGGTTTTTTTCTATTATTTTTTTATTTGAATATGATACTTAATTTGTAAGATAATTATAAGTTTTTTGAAAGAGTTAATATAAATATCTAGTAAATTTATATTTTAATGGTGATTTTTCCAAAGATTCACCAATATAATTATACCTAAAATCTAAGATTCATCGGGATTTTATAGTAAGATTTTAGAGGTCCCTTATTAAAATTATCCCTAATCTTAGGGAAAGAAGTAAGACCCCATTTTTATTTATCTTACAAAGATAATAATAAAAGGGGATTGTGAATTGATATAGAAGTCCCAGGGAATATTTTTTAAGTGGGTGTCACTATTCCACATCTAGTCCTTCCATCATGAATGGGGTGATTGTAGGCCCAAATTGTGTAACATAACATCAGGTAGAAGATATTGAATATGAAGATTAAAGGTAACTATGAATTATTAAAGTAATTTTTTTTATTTCAAATATGGCCAAGGGGTTTGAGCCTTGGTAGTGACCAAATATTGAATAGTATGAATGCCTTTCCTAGAGATCTTGAAGGCTTTTATTCCAAGAAATTTAGCCAATAGAACATTAATATTGGCCATGATGGGAGACCATCATATATTATCATCATTAAATTATAATCCAGTGTAAAAAGCATCATGAATCTAACTCAAATGAATTTTAACCACCTCAAAATCCTTTTATATACTTTCAACCATGAAATAACCTTAAATTTTGACGTGAGCCATCATGATGATAAGGGTGTGAAAGCCAATATTTTTCTAACTAGGTTTGCCATAGGGGGACAAGAGAATATGCAATGCCTTAGCAAAATTTTCTAATATTTGTTACCTTTAATGGCTCTAAAAACCCATTCAACACACAAGGTTGTTTTTTGCCTATAAATATCAATAATTCCCATGCCTCTTTTATCGTAAATAAGGTAGCAAATGTCACAAGAAACTTGATATAATCCCCTCATTTGTTTGTCATTAGACAAAAGGAATACATAAGGCATTTATCCAACCTATCATAGAAGACCTTAGAGGGATCCAAACAAGAGGAGTAATAGACATGGGTAGCCACTAAGATTTTAGCGCAAACCTAAAATTTCCATTCTAAAGTGAGAGTATTGGTAATCTAGTTGTCAATATTCTTCTTCACATGGTTGTTGACATATTTCAAAATATATATTAGATAAATATCTAAGGTAAATGGAATGCCAAGAAATTTAAACTATTCTCCTCTCATAATCCATTTCCATTGATATTGGAGAAGCTAGTCACATATGGGCATCATGCTTTGTCTAAAACATTGAGTCTTACCCCATTGAAATATAGACCCATAGGCTAAACATACTACATCAATACATTTCATGTCTTCTGATATTTTATTTATTCTTCTTCAAACATGAGGAAGGTATCATAAAAAAAAGTTCCCATTAATGAGCTGAGAAAAGTAAAAAAACACCCTGAACAAGGCCTCACTAATCACTAGGGGAAATAATATATCTTAAAGCTTTTTTATAAAGAACATACAAGTTTGAAACAAGAGGTAAACCTTTAATAATGGATCATTAAAGGAAAATATTGTTAGATTTGAGACCATTAATAAGGAGGCAAGCATAGGCATCTACTAATAAATTTTGGAATACTAAAATAAAGAACTGGCCAAAACAAAGAGCCTTTAACATGACCAAGATAAAAGTACATTCTATTATATCATAGGATTTTCCAAAGTCCAACTTGAAAAAAATGGTTCACTGATGGGAAGTCCTATCCCATTCCATTCCTGCCTAGTTAGAAATAAGATTATCAAGAATATGCCAACCTCTAATAAATCATGTTTTCTCAGGTTTAACCATTATAGGTAGAATAATATGGATATGGTTGGAAAAATATGTATCAAGGATTTTATATGAAACATTTAATAAGGTGATGGGCTTCCAACAGGTAATGAGATCCAAATTATAGACTTTAGGTATGGATTTCATAATATATTAATTGATTATAGTACCTGAAGATTGGTTGAAGAGATAAAAATAAACTTGAAGTAAATCAAACCCAAAAAATACACATGTGTATTTGTAAAATTTGCTTGGAAATCCATCAAGGATAATATCCTTATCATTGCTCATGCAATGGAGAGCCTTTATGAGTTATTGGAGACTTATTGATGCATCACAATTCCATTAATATTTAGGCTTTACCTTGAGAGGGACCACATCAATGAATTCCTATAGATCTCAAGATCTTTCCACTATTTACTCATAATCTTGAAACACAAATTTAAAGTGGTGAAAAAAATTAGAGGAGATTTCAAGTAGAGAATTGGGCCTTTCTTGAACTAACTTGATAGCCTTTATTTAGTCTCGAGTTTGTTTGGTCATGAGGGATTTGAAAAAATAATGGAATCCTTATCTCCAAATTTGAGCCAATGAAATCGAGCATGAAGTTATGCCTCTATGGTGGCATGGTTATCCACCACCTTAATTTGGTGTTTGAGTGAGGCAATGAGACTCTACATATGATGATCAAAAGGATTTTTCTTATGAAGGGGGTAACTCTCTGAAATTCCTTGAGCATGGACTTATCACCTCATTTTTTGACCCAAGTGATTTGTTTCCAATAGTGGTAGACAAAGGAGGTGGTGTGAAGGATGGCCTACTTACACCTTTCAATTTATTTGGTAGCATAAGATGGGCAGGTTTCTAGGTTTCAAACCTAGGAAATCAAATAGATGGTGTCAACATGGCTTAAAAGAGAAGTGTTGAGAATAAAATAATTATGTGGAATTTTGAATTGAATTGTGACCTATTCCACTATGTATGATATGGGAAAATGATATGAGAGAATGTATTCATAATTGACATAGCCATGATAACCATTAATATTGTAAAAAGAGGATATATTTTGTTATGACAACATATAATGTTGAGCCTTTTGAAAACATGGTCAACAACAATATGATAATTATACAACATAAAGTTGTAAACCAAGGAATTTTATTGAATGAGTGTTTTTAAAGGAGAGGAGAGATAACACCCCATATATTATTTAAAAATACCATACTTCACATTCTCCCATGCAATACCTCATTGGCAAAGTACCAACTTTGTCATTGGGATTTTTAACCATATTAAAATACCTACACATGAGTTACATGTTAGGGAGCAAGTCATTAGCTAAATAATGCCAATATAAATATATTTTATGACAATCATTAGGGGTGTAAATTTTGATGATGCCTAATGAATGACCATCAATATCCAAAAGTATCCATATCACTCGGTGTGATGGATCCTCCCCTGTAGTAATAGTTAAAGTGGAAAATTTTGGCGATACCATTATGTTGGTATTGCCAAGTCCCTCTTCAATCAAAATGGATAATTGGGTATCATTTGCTCGAACACATTTTATAGTGGTCTATAGAATAAATCCAAAAAAAAATTCTTACAGGGAGGCAAAATCTACATGACCAATATGTTTCCAAGAAACAAACAAAATTAATGAGAGAACTATGTGAGACCTAGAATATTTGATGATATAATATTCATTAGGAAATTTCATCATTTTAGCTTATTTTGATTTACAATATTTAATTTATCTTAATTAGGGTTAATTCACCTATTGATCCAAATTTTTATAAAACATATTGGTGAACCCATGTATTATTTGAACATTCCCAACTCTAGTTTTCTCTTAGGTTTCCAACCTTTTTCCTATGATTTCATAATTTTATCTAAGGGTTTTAGATAAGATATTCAATTTTCCATTATCCTTTGTGAAAATCAATTTTTTTATATTTTGCCCTAGGGTTTCATGCCCATTTCCTATTAGGTTTCTTTTCCTAGGCTTGTGACTTATCCTTCGTTGCTTAGCTCATACTTGATCCATAACAGTTATATTTTCAAATTTATAATAGGATTTTATTAGTCATATTGAGAGAATTAAAAAAACTATTTTTTTTCACCATAATATTTTACAAGTTTTTTGGAATTTACAATTTACTATTTTTAGTAAATTTAGCTTAGAAGATGATGGGTATACCTATTTTCAAATTAATTTATAGGTTTTGTCTATTTGCTGATTTTTTTAATTTAATTTAATTTTATTTTAAATCTCATGGATTTCAAAAGTACCTAAGATATTTCTTATATTGTTTGGTTTTTTATCATGCGCAAAAAGTTTCCTTTGATCAAGATCCAAATTTTAGTTTTTTTTATTACTTTCTTCTCATTTGGAAAACAATATATGTCTATCATGGATAATCATGCAATAAAATAAACTAAATCACATGCTAAAACGTAAGTTGCATTAATGAAAATATTTGTAAAATAAAATAGGAAATGGAACAATAACAATCTTACATTCAAGAAGTTGTAAGGCTTGCTCATAAACAACCTCTAGTATTCCTCACTTTTTATTGTTTCAAGATTCAATCAAATCTTAAATTACCATCTAAAACTATATGGCAATATCCATGTATTACTCTTTTCATTGCTTTTATTGTCCCTTCTCAAGATAGTGATAACTACTTTCCCTCTAAACAAGTTCATGTTATCATTATCCCAAGAGGTAAGGTGACTCACGCTATAGTTCCAAATTAAGATAACCAACATGTCCTTCTTTAACCCTATCCACTTCCCATAAATCCTATTGATAATGTTTGTATGCATGTTTAATCATAAGTACATAGGGTTTGTGCTTTTGAAGCCCTCAAGATTAAATCATCATTATAATAAAGTAAATAGAATATTTTCAAAAGAAAAATAAATATTTTAATTCAAAAATTGTATCATTTGAAAATCATAGCACATATACAAAGAATCTAGAATATACTAGTGTTAACCATGTATTTACATCTTTTGTTAAGCACAAAATATAATAAGAGGAGGGGGGGAGTGAATCAGTATATTATATATCTTTTTACTTAATAAAATTCCTTTTTTTAAACCACTTAACCACACTTTCAAGATATGTAATAAAAATGAAACAATAATATGCACAACACAAGAGAGAGAGAGAGACACTAGATTTTTACGTGGAAACCCAAAGTGGGAAAAACCATGGAGAACAATCTCAAGTATATGAATAAGCACCAACTCAAATTACAAATTTTACAAGCACCAACTTGCAAGATCACCAACCCCTTTTCTAAGCACCAACACAACAACTATTTGTGAGCACCAACCCACAGGAGCACCAACCCCTTGCAAATATTTGTGAGCACCAACCCACATGAGCATCAACCCCTCTTTTGTACAAAACACAACTACCTCTCAATGTTTCTTACTCAAAATATGATAGAACTCTACAATATCTCCTATTTTTATCTCTTCAAAAACAAATACAAACCATGAACTCTCTTGCATATTACAAATTGCTTCTCAAGTCTTTATTTATAGCTTTCCAAAAGACCTTTGGCATTCACCCTTTATGACCCTTCAATCCTCATGGAAAATGGCACCAAATTGGCATGACCCTTCATATCCTTGCATTTTAAAAGTCATATGGTGACCCTTCATAAGCAAAATCATCCTTTCCTCTTTTGTCTTTATTTTGGTGACTTTTCATATTCCTCAAAGTGTCCCTTCATGGAAAAATGCACCATACCCTCTTTTGTCTTCACATGGTGACTCTTGGAATTCCTCAAGATGACTCTTCATGATAAAATGCATCCCATTCCTCTTTTGTCTCTACCTCGTGACTCTTTGACTTCTCCATGGGCCCTCTTTTAACTTATATGCAACCAAAAATATATTTGTTAATATTAAATAAATATTAACACACATTAGCCAAGATATGAATATTAAAATCATCATTAAATGCAATGGGGCCTTTATCACCAATGATATACCTTTGACATCAATGACAATATTTCTAACAATCTCCCCCTTTGTCATTTATGGCAACCTCAAACTAAAACTGCCACATCCTAAAACTTGCACATACTACCATCTAAAAAACATACAGTAACTCCCCCTTATTGAGTAACATATACTTGTTTCTTATATATGTTCTCCACCTATACCTATACCTATTCTTCTCCCCCTTTGACATCAATGGTAAAGGGCCTATCCTAGAGCTAACACTTAGCTCCCCCTCAATTTATGTTGATCCTCAATGGTAGGAATTAAAAGAACTTACTCCCAACTTCTCTCGTAGATACTCAAATGTGTCTTTTGGTAGTGTCTTTGTGAAAATATTTGCAATATACTATGTATTAATGATATATTTCATCTTAACCTATTGATCCACAACCTACTCTCTCAAGAAGTGATATCTAATGGGAATATGTTTTGTTCTTGAATACATTACTGGATTCTTTAAAATATTAATAGCACTTGTGTTATCATAAAAAATAGAAATAGGTTCACCATATTTTACATTGATATCTTTCAAAGTTTTCTTCATCCAAAGCACTTTAGTACAACACAATATTGCTATAATATATTCTACTTTAGTTGTAGAAAGTGACATATATTGAATTCTATTTTTTTCTTAACCATGATAATAAGCTATCACCAAGGAAGAAAACTCCTCCACTTTTACTCTTTCTATCATCTAAGCATCCTACCCAATCTGAATTTGTATAAGCAACCAAAGTGAAATCTCTGCCTATGGAATACCATAATCCATAATCTAATGTCCCCTTGATATATCTAAATATTATTTTCACCAATTGAACATGACTATCTTTTTGAGTTGACTGATATCTTGCAACCATACTTACTGCATGCATGATGTCTGGCCTTGATGCTGTCAAATATAAAAGAATACCAATCATATATCTATACAAAGATTGATCTATAACAGATGAATCTTCATCCTTGCTTACCTTATTTATTATACTCGTTGGTGTGTCAACTGGTGCACAATCCTCAAAACCAAATTTCTTCAATATTTCCTTAGCATATTTACTTTGAGATATGAAAATTCCTTTATCTAACTTAAATATTTACAACCCTAAGAAAAATGACAATTCTCCAAGCATAGACATCTCAAATTCTTTGTGCATATTATCAAAAAAAAAAAAATCATCTTTTCAATGTTTCTTGCAAAAATGACCTCATCAACATATACCACAATAATCAATTGATGCTCACCTTATATTTTGATGTAGAGATTACTTTTAGCAAATCCTCTCTTGAAATCTTGATCCTACAAGTATTTATCAAGTCTTGCATACCAAGCTCTGGGAGCTTATTTCAATTCATAGAGTGCTTTCTTCAATCTACATACATGTCTACTAATATTTGAGAGAATAAATCTCTTAGGCTACTCAATGTAGACCTCTTCTTCTAGATTCACATTTAGGAAGGCAGATTTGACATCCATCTGAAACACTTTGAATTTTTTAAACACTGCATATGCAAGAAACATTCTAATAGCCCCTAGCCTTGCCACTAGTGCAAAAGTTTATTCAAAATCTATTCCCTCAATCTAAGCATATCCTTTACATACTAATCTTGCTTTATTCCTGGTCACTTCTCCATTTTCATTCAACTTATTTCTATAAACCCATTTAGTTCTTATCACATTATGATCTTTTGGTCTAGGCACTAATTCCCAAATATCATTCTTTTCTATTTGATTTAATTATTCATCCATTGCCTTAAACTAATGCTTATCATGTCTAGCTTCTAAAAAAATTATAGGCTAAATTTTAGATAACAAAGAAAAATTAACTTGCTCAGATTCACTTACCATCATTATTTTGGTATGAATTCCTTCATTTATGTCCCTGACGATGTCACTTTCATTAGTATTTCTCTAAACATATTTGGATGGGGTTTTGGTGTCCTTTTTCTCCTTCTCATCTTCATCTTAATCTTTAAAATCTTCCTCTTCAATTATTTTATGAATATCTACTGGATCACTGATTCTTTGTGTTCTATCTTCTTTTATCTTGACACTTGCACTTTCAACAATTTTCTTGATTCTTTTGTTATGATGTTTATAAGCTTTAATTTTGAAAGAATAACCAAAAAATATATCTTCATCTGCTCTGGATTCAAACTTATCAAGTTTTTCATCAGTTCTCTTTATGAAGCATCTACTACCAAAAACTTTGAAATAATCAACTATTGCTGGTTTGTCTTTCCATAGTTCATAAGGAATCTTGTCACTCTTGACTCTCAATAATACTCTATTTTGAATATGCACTACTGTAGCAATTGCCTCTCTCCAATATTTATCTAGTATCTTAGATTCATTTATCATTGTCCTCACCATCTCCTAAACTATTCTATTTCTCTATTCAACTACTCTATTTTGTTGTGGAGTTATGGCTACTAAATAATGTCTCTTTATTCCATGGTCTTCACAAAACTCAATAAACTAATCTAACATGAATTATCCTCCTTCATCTAATTTTAGAAACTTAATTTTCAAATTGGTTTCATTTTCAACTAATACTTTGAATGCTTTGAAATGTCTAAAAGCTTTTGATTTTTTCTTTAAAAACATTACCCAAGTCATATGTGAAAAATCATCAATAAGTAACATGAAATATTTCTCACCTTGAGTACTTTGAGTTCTCATAGGTCCACATAGATCAATTTGAACAAGCTATAACATCTGAGTGGTCAAGTACTCTTTTGTTTTGAACTACATTCTGGCCTTCTTCCCATGCTGACAAGGTTCACAAAGCATGTCAGATGGCTTTATAATTTTTGGAAGATTTCTGACTACTTGCTTCTTATTGATGTTGATAAAATTGTCAAAATTTATGTGTCCCATTCTCCTGTTCCATAGCCAACTTTCTTCAATATAACTCAAATAACATCTTTGACCTTTGATGTTTGATTACATATACAAATTATTGTCTGTTCTTTGAGCATCTACAACCAACACATCTGAATCTTTTTTTCTAATTTCACAAACTTCTACATAAAACTTTAGTGTGTTCCCCTGATCATACATTTGACTTACAATCAAAATATTATGCTTAAGACCTTCTACATACAAAACATTTTCAGTTTTAATTCTACCATTATCCAAACTTAGTGTACTTTTTTTAGCAATTGTAGCAGTAGTATTATCTCCAAATTTCATTGTGCCACCATTGATCTTCTTCAAAGTTATGAACTTTTTTTTATCTCTTGTCATGTGCCTTGAAAATCTAATATCAATAAACCATGGCTTTTCTTCATTTCTTGCATGCAAAGCTATCTATACCAACATAGATTTTTCAAGTTGTTTCTTCTACCATGAACCTATCTAAACTTTCTTCTTGATGAATGGAGCCTTGAAACTCAGGACCTTCTTTAATGACTTGAACACACTTCTACAATACCAAGCTTTGTGTCTGAATTTGTTTCACTTGTAACATATTATGGCCTCTTCATTAAATCTTGATAGAGGAGAAAAAGAGTTGTGGCTCATGCTTGACTCTACATTACTTCCTTCTCCTTATTTCTGAAATTGTTAGCCCTTTCTTGACATTATATTTATTATGACCATATCCATTACAATAAAAATAGTAACCATACAAATAAGACCTATTTGTGTATATCTGACCTGATTGCCTTTTGTAGCTCTATTCCCTCTAGCCTTCTTTATTTGAGATGTCCTTTGTATTCTTAATTTATTACCTTTTTATTTCCTCTTTTGTAAGAGCTTCATCATAGCTTTTTCCTTTTTCCTTGTCTGTAAAAGTAGTTGCATCCCCTTTCTCTTTTTCAAATCCATTACCTATCTTATCTGACATTGATCTTTGACTTTCTAATATCTTATTCAACATATTGGTGTTTTTATCAAATTTTGAATCATTAGTTGCTCTATCATTGATTGCTTTATTTGTTTTCTCAAGATCTTCTCTTAAAGAAGCAATTTCAAAAACATACCTTTCACATTCTTTACTTACTTTTTTCAACTATGCCGTTAGATCTTATTTATTCTTGTTGGCTTCTTAAAATTGTGCTTATAGATCTTCAATTGTTTGCTTTGACTCCTTTTTATTTTTCTCAATTTGGAGCTTTAATCTTCTATTCTTCTTCTCAAGAGATTTTAACTCTTCTAAGGCACAAATGAGTTCTCCTTCCAGATTCACTTTAGCTTCATCCTATTCTTCTTCTTGATCATCTGTACTTTTGATTGTAGAGGCATCTTCATGTATGGACATGAATAGAATCTCTTCTTCTTCTGAATCACTAACTCCACTATCTTCAGATGAGCTAAGATATTTATAATACAAACTCTTCGTCTCAAATCCCTTCTTGAATTTTCCTTTGAAATTCTTCTTGTACGTAGACTTTTTTTCTTCATTGTCACCATTACCCTTATCTGGGCACTTATCTACAAAATGTCCAATCTTTCCATAATTAAAACATTTAAAAGGTAATTTTCTTTTATATTTACCCATGCCCTTTTTTGGCTTGTGAATGAATAGAACTCCTTTGTCATCCTCATCATCACTAAAACTGTCACTTGATTCTTGAATCTTAGCCTTCTCTTTCTTTGATGTCTTAAAAGTATCTTCTCTCTTTGAGGGTTTCTCTTTTTCGGTCTGCATCTCATATGCTATAAGAATACCATGTAGCTCATCCATCTTTAGCTTTGGTTTAATTCTTCATCTCTTCAATTGCCAAAACTTTTGCATCATATCTCAATGGTAGAGATCTTAAAACTTTTTGAACCACAATTGATTCTTCTAGCTTTTCTCCAAGACCTTGAATCAGATTAACTATTTGATCAACCTGCAAAAGATAACTTGCTATATTTTCTTCCTTTTCCATCTTCAAACTCTCAAACTGTCTTTTAATAGTTTGAAGCTTAGCTTGTTGAACCTTTCCATCACCTTTGTAAATATTCTCAATTTTTACCCAAGTTTCATGAGTAGATTTACATTTCATAAATTTAAATTTTTTTGATTCGCATAAACATAAAATAGCATTTAAAGCTTTAGCATTATTTTCACTTACCTTCTTTTCTACTAGAGTAGTTACAAGTGTCTGTGGCTCTTAATATTCCTCCACCACTACTTGCCATATGTCAAATCCAAGGGCCATCAAATAATTATTCATCCTTATACTCCAAAAAACATAATTTGTCCCATCAAACAAAGTTGCCTTATTTGTAGGAAAATATTTATGTGATCCAACCATTGTGTTTTCCTGATCTACCTTCAAGCTATAAATTTTTTTCCAAAGGAACCTACTCTGATACCAATTTTTAAGCATGAAATATACTAAGAGGGGGGTGAATCAGTATATTATATATCTTTTTACTTAATCAAATTCATTTTCTTTAACCACGCATTCAAGATATGAAATAAAACTAAAACAATAATATGCACCACACAAGAGAGAGAGAGAGAGAGACACTAGATTTTTACATGGAAACCCAAAGTGGGAAAAACCATGGAAAAAAATCTCAATTATATGAATGAGCACCAACTCAAATTACAAAATTTTCAAGCACCAACTTACAGGAGTACCAACCCTTTTTTCAAGCACCAACACAACAACTATTTGTGAATACCAACCCACAGGAGCACCAACCCCTTGCAAAGTTTTGTGAGCACCAACCCATAGGAGCACCAACCCCTCTTGTGTATAAAACACAACTATCTCTCAATGTTGCTTACTCAACAAAATATAGAACTCTACAATATCTTCTGATTTTCTATCTTTGAAAACAAACACAAACCATGCACTCTCTTGCATATTACAAATGGCTTCTCAAGCCTTTATTTATAGATTTCCAAAATACCTTTGGCATTCACCCTTTGTGACCCTTTAATCTTCATGTAAAATGGAACCAAACTTACATGACCCTTCGTATCCTTGCATTTGAAAAGTCATATGGTGACCCTTCATAAGCAAAAGCATCCTTTTTATCTTTATTTTGGTGACTTTTCATATTCCTCAAAGTGTCCCTTCATGTAAAAATGCACCATACCCTATTTTTTCTTCACATGGTGACTCTTGAAATTCTTCAGGATGATTCTTCATGAGAAAATGCGTCCCATTCTTATTTTGTCTTTACCCTATGACTCTTTGACTTATCCATGGGCCCTCTTTTGACTTATATGCAACCAAAAATACACTCATTAATATTAAATAAATATTAACACACATTATCCAAGATATGAATATTAAAAACATCATTAAATGCAATGGGGCCTTTATCACCAATGCTAGACCTTTGACATCAATGATAATATTTCTAACATCTTCATCTAGATATTGTGTGCCTAGAAAGACTTCATATCAAGATTGAAAGTGAAAACATAATACATCTATAACTAGTGTTCAAAAAAAGGAATAAAATATTTAAAAACTTCAAGTGAAATTTTAAGATAAATTCATCGAAACAAGTTGATCAAATTTTCTCATAATGTCCTTAAACATAGTGTATCTTAGAATGCAAGGGTATCAGACAGATATTTTTTAATATTTAAAGGATAAAATATAAAATATAATTGATATGGTGATTCTATAATACATACATCAATCAATAAATACACTCACATTATGATTTCATCTTCTAAACCACAAGTGTAAAAATAAAAACTAGAGCAAGTATAGATACAAAAGGATAATTTATAGTAAGAAAATATTCAAATGGATAAATTAGATCAATAAAAGATTCAAATGGAAAAATTATCAAAATAAAAGCTTCAAAAATAAAAATTAGAGAAAGAAAGGTTGCAAAAAGTAAAAAAATGAAAGAGAAAGATTATAAAAAGAATAATTTCAAAAGGAATAGTTTGAAAGGCAAAGGTCACAAAGGGAAAAACAAGAAAACTAAAAGTTATTAAAATAAAATATTAATAAGAATTAAAAAAGGTTACAAAATTTACAATAAGAGAAGTTTAAAAAAGAGAAATTATTAAAGGAGAAGTTACACACACAAAAAACTCAAAATTAAGCAATAAATCATCTTTAAGAAGGGTTCCTAACAAAAGAGGTTCAAAATAAAGATATGCCTATAAAATATAATGTTCCAAGAATGGTCTAAATGGAATCAACCAAAAAGTGTTAATCATATATACATCCTTTTATTCTTAACCCCATCATATATTGAAAAAAATGTACTAATGTTTTCATCCTTTTGTGAAGCCAATATATGTAGCATGATACTTATTCAATAGCTTGTGTATGATAGTAATCACCTGGATAATATTATGGGGCCTCAATGATGCATTATATCCATTTAGTTACCAATCACACTTGAATAAAAAATATGTTACATTATATTTTGCACCAACCCTACCTTGGATAAATGCAATTCAAAACATAGAAGAAAAAGGATGATAGCAATAGCAGTGAAATTGGGTAAATAACATGATTATATAACATTTGAGCATGAATGTGCAATGGTTAAAATTTCAAAAGAAGACAAATCTCTAAAGGAAGAGCAAACAAAGGAAATTATTTCCTTAGTTACCATCCTAGTAAAAATATCTAGCACCATCACAATAAAGGCACATGATACAACACATATAGAAAAACAAAGAAAATCAGACATTTATATACCACAATATGGAGTAGTTTATTTTACATATACATATACAAAAGAAGACAAGAATGGCATACCATAATTTTAGGATCAAGAGGATGAATATTATTATGATGATGAATATGCAGAGCATGATTGGAATGACATGACTAACATGCAGGATGAATATAAAAATATAATTTATGGTTATAACACACATGATAAAAGACACACATAGAGGCATACCCTTGATGAGACCTTTCTCTTATAGTAGCATCATTTACTATACATAGCTTCTTGATTGTTTCATAATGTTCTTCCCTTTATTATGCATGTGATTACTTTGATAAATTATGCTAATCCCTTGGTTATTTCATAATTTTTGGCCTCTTTAATCTTATTTTTAACATTCCAAAGTTGAAAAATTAAAAATAGTGACCAATTATGCCATCTTCCATTTTTATTCTTTTTATTTTCTTAGTATACACAAATATATTTGCAAATTTTTGACAATGACAATAATGTCTAGTAGAAGACAAGAACATCTACCATTACTATCCCATTTTCTAAGTTCCTATCCTATGTAAATATTTATCCAAAAATTAAGAAATAAATGCATAGATCCTTAATATTTATGATTTTCAAACTTTTTGTTTAATTTTAGTATGTAAAATAGTGTTTTTTCATGATTTTATTTTATTTTCCTATGTTATATTTATCATACACTCTACATACTTCAAAAAGTGTACATTTGATGAAATGAGGATGTAAAATACTTCCTATACATACTCATTTTATTCCTACAAGTTTTGCAATATAAAAAAATATACAATGTGGGCATCTTGTTCATACATGGCCATGCCACCATCTCTAGTACATAGTTTACATTGACACATGTCACAAATTATTCAGATCCATCTATTTATTATAATTTTGAATCCTTTATTATCAAAAGTTTCTTTTGTTTCAAAATTTAGAAAGTGCACAAAAAAAATCAAATATTACAAAAGTGTAAAAAGATTCAAAATATTATAAAAATTTGAAATCCTGACCTAAACATGATTAAACATATAATTTAAATTATTTTTATATGTTATTTATCTCATTATTAGCATATAACATGCTATTTTTCTATCATACATGTGTTTCACTAGTATTCAAGAGTGTTATGTAGGACATACAAACTTTTATAGGTACTAAGATGTTGGACTTCCATCTACCTAGTAGCCATGCTAAATAAGGGGTATTTTATCCATACATGAAAATATATAGGTCTTTTTATTTCATGAATCTTATATTTTTGTTTTATTTATTATTTACAAATTTCTTTCTAATATCTCTATCTTACATTGTGTGCATAGATATGATATTTTCTAGGATATGATCACATTACACATGCAAAGTGTAGACTATATTTCTAATTCTATGCTCCTTCAATGATGTTACTTTTACATAGAAAAGTAAATCTTAATTGTCTATAATATTATCTCTTGGCCCTTTGTGTGAAAATTTTCTTCAAAATTTTCTATGAGATATTGTTTGGTGTGTGAGATATTTGAGCATGTCCATTGCTATTGGGCCTTGTCCTTATGTTGTGTGCAACATTTTAACACGTCCCTTGTTTGAAAAAAATATCTATGTCCATTTTATGTGTAATATTTACTTTGTGACATTTTAACATGACCCTTGTATACATCCTTTGGCCTTATGACATTGTGGTTGTTGTGTTTCTTGAGCTTGATAAGTTTGATAAGTGTCAGGATCCATATCATGAACTAACTAATGCATAAGATAATTATTATATATTTCTACTACTATGAGATTCATTGATACATTTATATAGTCCTTGACTCATATGTTGCATGCATAATTAAAAAAGTGAAAATATTATTATGCTAGCATACTTTTTGCATATGATACATTATTCAATGATTACATATTATTATTCATGTTGAAGTTAATTTTTATTTTGAGATAAGTGACTTTAAGGATACATTCCCTCACCTCAAAGGAGGGCATTGTAATGGGATTTTCATACATGATACATGCATCTTCAAGAGAAAAAATAAGTTTTGTATAAAATATAGTCTCAAAAGGTTGTTAAATGGTTCATAATTCAAAAATTAGCATAGATTATGGGGGAAAACACCATGAATATGAACTTACATTTCATGATCAAAGTACAAATTCATACAATTTTTAATACATGATATAGGTCCATGCATATGTTTGAATTATAATTTACAAAGTTACATTTACATACAGCTACAAATTATATATTTATCAATGGGGTCATGATACATATTCATGCACACTATGCTATTTTTCAAAATTTTAATACTATTTTCTAGCTATAGACATGGTAAGATCTATTAGAATAGGTTATTTACCTTAGCTCATGTTCCTAGGTTGTTTATTTGTTTTAAGCATTATTTAGGTTTTCTCATCCATTTACGTTAGGATATTAAATATTTGAGTATAGTGGTTTTCTATCCCTAGGTTATCTCCTATGATTATATGGATATCATTGATCTTTCTTGACTATATATGCAATGAACTCTCATTTTAATTTATAGGTTTCTAGATATATTATATGATATTAATACTATTTTTTTTCATATCAATTTATTTGATTTATATCCTTCATGTGATGTTTTTTACTATTAACACTTGATATTTATTTAGCTTGGAACAATCTATTTTTCATTTATTTCATCGTATAAAATCTTAAAAGTGTTACAAACATCAATTTGTGAGCTTGATACAAAAATTAACTGTAATGTCATCCATATTTTCATCCTCAACATTCCCAATTTGCCTCTCTAGCTCTATAACTTCAACATCTCATCTTTGACATGATCAATTTGTCCTTGGTGTCCACTTGCATCTTCATCATTCTCAATCCTCAGCTTGATTTACATATGGTTTAGTTTTCTTTATTCCATCAGTTGGTATTCTTTGTGTACAATGATCATTAACTCCTTATTTTTTGGTGTAGTGAAAAGCCTTAGAAAAACCCTCCTTGGCTTAGTTCCTTTGGACTCAATCTATTTATTTTTTTATGATGCACAAGGTTAGAATCATTAAAAGTTAATTTTTCCTCCATATTGGACTTCTTCTATGCATCCCTGGCTTCCTTTTGACCCTTTTTATGCATTTTTTCTAGCATATTTTAACATAAACATCAACACATTTGCTTTGCCTTTCCCCTAGGTGGATTCTTTTACACCAGTGATGGTTAATAGGATGTCAATTTCAAATCAAAAAAGATGAGCACTATCCATCAAAAGTGTCCCTCTTTTTATGGGTGATGTCACTCACCTTGATGTGACAAGGGGGTCAATAGCAATCAAAGGCCTTAGCCCCTTAGTCACATGGTATGGTTTCAATGGGGTCTTAATTTATGTTTTATACTAGTGGGGGATTAAGTCCTAAAGTTAATTTTTTTTAATTCTCAAAACACTCAATTTTTTCTTTCCAATCATTTATTTTTTTTAGTGCAATTTTTATTTTTGACCCATTTATTATGGGAGAAATTGTAAAAACTACATCTTTTGATCGATAACTTGAAATCAAGTGTTATTTTTTTCAAAAGTGTGTGTTTATTTAAAACTCAATATATTGGTATCATTTAATTTTTTAAATGCATTAAATTATAAAATACAAAATTTGGTGGGGGGTGGGGGGGCTCAATATAAATTATTTTTTGGAGGTTGTCTCATTGTTGGTTTGTGCACCCTTTTTGCATTCTCTTGCTCTTTGGTGATTTTTTAGAAGTGCTTCTTATTCTGCATTAGATTATTGTGATTCATTAACAACACTTAATTACCACACATGGATACCATGAATGGAAATGATCATTAAACATAAAATATGATAAATTTCATGGATACTAGATAATATGATAAATTTCAACATCAGTGCAAATTTGATGAATGTATGGGTTTTATAGGAACTTATGTAAGTGATATCCTTTTATTTCATTTGGAAGGATGTGAATCTCCTTTAAAAATATGGTAAATTTTGAATGGTTTATTCGATAAGGTGGATCACATGAGAGCCATGCAACTTGAAGTAGATATCACTTCTCTCAATCCTAAGGATTTTACATCCATTGTAGACTATCTTACTAAATTCAAGAACTTTTTGACACAATTTAAGGTGAGTGGAAGAGATAATAAAGATTAAGAGTGTGTTTACCTAATTATATCCAAGTTGAAAGGTCCATTCCAATTCTTTACTTCTACATTTTTCTCTAGAATGGATACCTTGGATGACACATTTGAAATGCTTGATTTAGAGTTGTTTTGTGAAAGACTTATTAGGGAACAATCCAAATTGTCTCAACTTGATTCTTTCACCTCTAAAAATGAATTAGTATCATCTAATCCTAAGGGAAATGTAAAATAAAAAATTAAACCCAAAACCATTCCGTCTCCATCTCAAAGTGCCACTAAATCCAAAGATATTAACTCTAAAACCAAGGAGTCTTATAAATCCAAGAATAAGTCTAGCCTTTCATAATTTTTTTATGGGGGGACTAGTCATGTATAAACTAGGTGTTGGAAGAGAATGCAATACTTATAATATGCATTCATAAAACACAGGTTCTCTATCTCCACTCCAACTCCTTCCAATGAGCATGGCAAAGCAGTTACTGTTGTTGAGAGATCTCAGTCACTTGTTATAGACAGTTGGGTTATAGATTTTGGTGCTTCTCACCACATGAATTCTTTTAAGGAGTCATTAATGTCTCTTGGTTTGAGTTATACTTCGAACATTAAGTTTAGATATTATTATTTTATTTTTGAAGGGAAAAGGTGACATACAAATTGATGGTGGTCATATAAATGATGCACTATGTGTTCTTGATATCACTACCAATTTGATTTTAGTTTATTAGATTTGTCATTTTGGTCAGAGAAAGATAGTAAATTTCACACCATAAAGGGATGAAATTAAAACCTTGTTGTATCCTCATTCACTTTTTATACAAGGTGTTGTTGATCATAGTTCTTGAATGTATCACTTTGAGATGTTTTATGATACTTTTTATATTTGGACATGTTTGGTTTCTCATTCTGATTCTAAGAGAAAGATTTAGCATGAGAGATTTAGACATCTTAATTATATATATTTTAAGGAGTTGAGAATTCATGGTATGGTTGATGGTCTTATTATACTTTTTTGTCTTGATGGAGTTTTCCCTATGTGTGCATTATGTAAACAGCACCAAGATTTGTTTCCTAAGGGTATGTCTAAGAGAGATTCTTCATCACTTGAGTTTGTGCATAGTGACTTGATGGCTTTTTCTACTCTTTTCAATGGAGATAAGTATTCACTTAATTTTATTGATATTTTCTCAAGTCATACTTGAGTTTATTTTCTCAAGTACAAAATTGAAGTTATTTCACACTTCAAAGTCTTCAAGGATTTAGTATAGAATCAATCTTCTAGTTACAAAAATAATATTCACAATAATAATGGGGATAGTACTTCATAAAAGCATTTTCTTATTTTTTGGTAGCTCATGGCACTATTCATTATCATACTCCACAACAGAATGGAATAGTAGAAAGTAAGAACTGAAGTTTGAAGGAAATGGCTAATTGCATGATGCATTCTTTAGATTTACTTCTTTTATACTAGGCATAAGTAGTTAATGGTGTAAACTATGTTCGAAATCACATATCACTTGAGCATTTCACTCTAGAGGAGTCTTGGTCTAAAACTAATCCTGACGTCTCATTTTTTTAGGTTTTTTGGAGCCATGCTTGGGTTTTTTTACCTAATAATAAAATAAATCCTTGGATAGTAATATCAAACACTTGATATTTTTAGGGTATTATGAGGACATGAGAGCTTACCAAATTTTAGATCCTAATACTCATAGTGTTATTTTCCAAACACATGCTTAGTTTGATGAGTGTTTCTCTTCTCATGAGTCTTCATCTTCTTCCATGAATTTTTCTTCTTTGATTCCATCTATTGATGATTCTTCAATTCATCTTGAGGATCCCTTATTTGAGGAGGGAATTCAAGAGGCCATTGAGGAGGTTATGGATGTATACTTAGATGTGGATCTTATTTTCACTATGCCTAAGTAGGATCATAATATATATTTTTTAGGTAACACCTTTCATACAAGATGTTCCACCCACTAAACATCATCATGCACATTCTACAGGCTTTAGACTTTTATATCAGGCATTATATGGGGATCCACATCCTTTTTCACATGTTCATGGGATACAGGAGTGGGATGATGTGATAACATATGAATATTTGTATTTAATGAATAATCATACTTGGTATTTGGTCTCTCTTCCTAAGGGAATAAATTTGGTTAGGTTTAAGTGGATATATTGCATCAAATATGTAGTTGATGGTTCTGATGACTATTTTCACCACAAGTCAAAATAGGTCAACCCCTATAGTAAAAAACTTGATATAAGTGTATTATATGATGTTATAGGGTGTTTCATGGTCATATTTGATGTCATTTAATGTGCTATTAACCTTGGTCATAGTCAAATCTAGTCCTAAGTCTCTTCATGTCACCTAAAGGGCAGATTTGAATCATTACTGAAGGTTATATGTTTTACCTTAGTACAAAAGTGTTCCAAAATATTAATAAATGTCTCATATGTCATAATATTGTTAATATTTTTATTTATAACAAAAAATGCATAGGTTCCCAACTAAAATCAAGAAAATAGTTGAAAAAGAGGAGGTATTGGTAGTTGTATAACTTCTACAATAGTGTGGCACATGTGGCAAGATTATACAATGGATATTAAACTTCTTTAAACTCATATTGATACTTAGTCATATTTTAAATACTCAAAAATGTCCTAAAACCATTTCTCTCCTCCATCACTCCACTAGGCATGCAGAAATGGTTACCAAATTTCTTCTTGGTTTTATTTCAATTAAAATGCCTCTAAGGTATGATATCACACTTGTATAATTCACATTCATGAAATTATTTCAAGGATTGATTACCTATTCTTTATGAATCATCTTTTATAATTTGACTATCTCATTGTGCTTGTTAATCCCCATACCCAATAAGTTTTCTCCTTATCTGAGTTGGTCTGTACAAAAACAATAGATGAAATTTATTTTAAAGGATGTGTAAATATTTATCCCATGTTTTTTTTTTTTTTTCATGTTTTAAGATTAATAGATGAGCCAAACATCTCAAAATGTAGGTTGAGTACACTAGTGATGTTACAGGCATGTTCATCAACTACAGATGTTTTCCTTTCCTATAGTGATTTCAAGAAGAAGTGCATATGATTTTTTCATCTTTAAAATTTCATGTAAATCACTCTCCTTCCAAGCTCAGTATAAAATTCTATCATCTTGAGTTAGTTATAGTCATATATGAAACATTGACAAACCTTCCTATAGGTATTCACTTCCAGTCATGGCGATTGAGGTGTGTAAAGTTTTTAGAATGTTCTGGAAGGTGTAATGAGGATATTTGATAATTTTAACATACTCTTAAACATGTTCGGTCAAGCCAAACCTTCCAATTGACATGTAATGGACTATGGTAACCAATTCAATCCCTAACATAATCTTGTACCATTGATGGACACCTATAAGTGCCATATAAAAAGTCTAATCACATTGAAATGAGAAAATTAGGATTGGATTCAAGTTCTTCAAGGAGTATAGGATCCATTTGAAGACTTTGAGAAAGTCTATAACTAGTAAAAGACTCCTACACCATGCACATTGTTCATATCTCCTTTACTGCCCTATACCCTATATATGTACCTATAGGTGGCTCTCATAGAGGCCTAAAGGTGTCACATGAAGGAGTTGAAAAATGTCATAATATTCATGTTGAAGCCATAATATTTGTAGGTATACTTGAAGATTCATGTTAAAGTTGAGAAGGTGAGTTTAGGGATTCATTACCTTAAAAACTCTAAAATAGAGCCTTGTCCACTTTTGGTGCTGACATATAGTAATGTGACATAAATTATATATGAATTTTAATGCCTACATCATGAATTCCTATCATGGTAGGGATGTCTTGACCAAAGAGAGTGAATTTTTGACTCCAATATTATGATTCTATAAGGCTCCCAACCCATGCATTCTTTCACTATAGAAGGTCAGTGTTCTCCGTAGTAACTTGAACTTCAAGTTCTCTCATAGTCCAAGGTTGTAGGATAAGAGCATGTATTCATGGAAAGTGAGCCTTTGAATTAATAATGTTACTAATTTCTTAAATAACAGTGAGGTATTTTAGATTTAGGGTTTGAATCCAAACTAACATCCTATAGGTGTACCTTTACCCTCAAAAATGTCACTTACAGTCAACTGTATTATGGTAATGCAGGTTGAACACAATAGTGGGCATATTGGTCTAGTTATAAGCATGATATGAGTATATTTCACTCATTATATGAGATAAAATGATTTCAAAAAAAATAAAAATGAAAAAGGACTATGCATAACATTATATAAGTGTCCTTGTGATCCTTAAGATAATCACCTACAATTAATTGTAGGATGACAGAGCAATAAAGCATAACTGCCTTGGTGATTAGCTTAACATGTGTATGAGGATGATAAGTCCAAATTAATGATAAAATGCCTTGATAGATTCAATAAGGTATTATATATATGATACCAGGTCTAATATTACTTTCACACCTAGAGGCATATCACTTTCTAATCAAGGAAACACCATACATAGTCTGCTAACCTTGTCTAGTCAAGTGAAAGGTATACCTTTGGGATTTTTTCAAAGGTTGGAATGGTAAAAATGCTTTGATTTCCTTGAAAATTATAATAAATACTTCATGATACCCTCAAATAATGTAAAACATGGCAATAATTTATCTTCAAGGTGCATCTATAGTCAACACACTAATCTTGTAGATAGTCAATGAGTTTGAAAGGTCTACCTTGAGTTTTGGGATGTTTATAAGACTTATTGATATGAAAAAACTCTTATATTTTATATAAAAGGTCCATATAAGTTACCTAAACCTCTCATACATTTAACTTTCTGGAAATAATAAGTGATACTCCATTTGTTCTATCTTAGATAGAGGGCACTCTCATAAGGATACATCCTATAGGCTCATTATGAAAAGGGAAAGGAAATGAGTTAGAGACTATTATAACCTTAAATATATATGTATAAGTATGTGTTTAACATGATCAAACACATAGGATTCATCATAATCATAAAAAATACTCAAAGGTGTTGAAGAGTAACCATGTGTAGACTAGGCCTATTGAGCCTTAACTAGGCCTAAAAGCCCTAAGTAGATGTAGCCACACTTCTAACAGCAAGTGAACCTTTTAGAGTAATTGGAGGACCTCTATGTGGAGATATAAGGTGTGTGAGAAATTTTAGTTTGCATAAAATTCCATAGAGAGATCATTTCTTAGCTCAAGAACATGATAATGTGCACAGGACGCAAATAAGAGCTCAAAAAGACAACTTTAGAAGCTCATAACAATAAAAATACATAGCATGGGAGTCTAAGGAGCTAGGATAGGTTGGAGAGTGTCCTAATCAAGGATATATTGGAATTTATTTAGGGTTTATATGTCATAGTTTTATGAACTATCCTTAAGGGATAAAACTACCTAAAACCCTTATTAATGACCCAATGGGAAAGAAGTTGAAGAAAAGACATATAAATTAGCTATTTTGTGTAATAAAATGATTTTAACTTACAGAAAACTCCCCAAGGCTCATTCCCCTTAGATTGGCTTGTACCCTATTTGTACAAAGAGGGTACAAAACTAGTTTTATTGATGGTTTTTGATGTTTTTCAAGTACAAGAATGTTTCAAAGGATGAGGATCACTTTGGGAGATAGAGTGAGACTTAATATAACTCCCATATTCATATATTACTTCAAAAAATTACACAAGCACCTCTAAAAGCACCTTTACTTTAGTCAGTCCAACTACCATAGTGAATGAAGAATGATCACCAAGTGAGAAGGTGATAACTCTAATTGGGAGGCCTTTTAAGTTTTACCTAATGGATCTAGGTACATGATGACTCTTTAAAAGTGTCACAACATCCCCTATATGGATTGGTCTGATAAATTGAAGACTAGTTTGGTGCCAAGTGTGAAGGATGAGTGAAAGAAGGGTGAGTACGACTACAGATAGTGAGAACACTTGTCTATAAGAATATTTATGATTAGGTGTATATACAATCCATGTTGGAACCTATTTCTAAGCCTCTCATTCATAGTGATATATTTCATCTATCCCTAGTCTACTATGGAGCATTCAAAAAAGGCCAAATGATGAAGGCAATTTCCAAATAAGCAATTGAGAAGTCTTATGCTAGATTGGAAGAGTTTCATGCTTGCAGAGACATTTATCTATAGATACATTAAATGGTATATTTCATATTCCTTTCTCCTTAAAATTTAACTCTCTCTCTCAACTTGACACATTTTCTTATGACTCTTGAGCTTCATCCTTCTCTGTCCTCTCACATTTTATAAGTACTAACCATTTTGGCTCTTATTTCATAATTACACACCATGTATGTCAATGTCATATTGGTTTGATGTTGTAATTTTCCTTTGAATAATATATGAAATATTTATTTGAGTTCACAAATATTTTGATTGAGTGTGCAAAGTGATGAATGGCGAGGTCTAGAGATAATCTTTTATCCTTGCTTCTTATCCTTTCATGTCTAATGAAAGGAGTTCTCATTATAAAAAGTCATATAGATTTTAGCTAGTGTGTTTGTATTTTTTCAAGTATTCAAGTTCCCTTAGAGTCTACAAGAAGACATCTATTTCACCTACTTTGATTTGTCTCATGTATATCACCTCTATATTAAAATACTAATGTTAGAACCTCTTAGGACTTTGAAGCTAGTTTGTAGGTATTATTTCTTAATGAAATAAGTATTATTATCATGTGGAAATATTCATGGTGTATCACCCCCTTTTATTAGTTTACCATTATGCATATTTATATCCATTTTCCCACAAACAATCAATTAGATTAGGTGATAAGCAAGATAAATTCAGGGAGTTAGCACTTAAACCTAGAGGTCTACCTCTACTATAGGCAACCAATAGGCCTATAGGTATTCCAATGTTACCCAAATTTTATATTAGGCTTGAAAAACCTCCTCTAGGGTGAAATATTTGGTGACAATAATTCAAGCATGCCTAGTGGGACCATTGTCCTAAAGACAACTTGTCAAGGTGAATGTTAGTCTTGACAAAATCATCTGCATATTGGTGTGCTACTCAACATTTGGTAACTCCATTCAAGGTAAAATATGGTTATAGACCATTTTTTTTTCATATAATTGTGCTCATACTTCATGGTCCTTACTAGGTCATCTTATAGTAAAGTTTTCAATCCTATCAATCCACCTCTTTAACCTGAACTTCCTCTTGAAGTTCAACACACTCAACCTATTCTGCCCTTTGAAGAGTAAGAGGAATTTACTATCCAAGAGGACCAAGAGAGTGAAAAATATCTTGAATAAAACATAGCTATGAAACATGCCTTTCCAACTTTTAATACTAAAAATCCAATCCATCTCGATGCCTATGATGACATTCCTCCTAATCCTACAAAGAGTATTCTTATATTCAATGGTGAAGGCCATGTTACTCCTAGTGAACACATTAGGGATATCTCTAATTTTTTTATTTTTAATAATGTCACTAAAGTCAATATTGCCATTAGACTCCTTCCCATGTACCTTAGAGGGAAATCACTTGATTGGTATAAGACATTGCCCAGTGGTTGCATCACAACATGGGATGATTTTAGAGTGTTGCTAACTTCAATATTTGAGGATGAAAGTGACCAAAATTCACTCATCCAACAACTCAATGTAATCCAAAGAGTCCCTAAGGAAAAAATGCATGAATTCAATGAGAGGTTCCAAAATTCTTGGCATAGATTGCATCCTCCCATGAGATCACTTACTAGTTTTGTGTTTCCTACATACTTGAGAGCCATTGGTACTTATATTTCCATCATGCTTCAATCCATGGGTGGTTTCACTCTACCTGAGGCATATGACCTTGATATTAGGGATGATAATGGCCTCATCAAGTAGGAAAGTTTCCTCCAAAAGTGTTTATGCCTCTAGTACCTAATGTTTCTACTACTGCTCCAAACATTGTCCAAGTTCCTAATGCAAATTCCAAGCCTAAAACTATTCCTCAGAAGGCATAATATGATATTGATTGGAGGTAAAAATACCAAGCCTTCGAGGATCAAACTAGGAAATATTATATGAAATAAGGTGCTTATCAAAACCTCTATCTCTATCATCAAAAATATGGTCAAAAATATGGGTGAGGGAGAGGTCAAGGGTAGCCTAACTTCAACAGGCCTACCAATGTGTACAATCCTACTTCCACCTCTAACACAATAAAAATGGTACTGGTACATAGCAATCTGATCCAAGGAGAAGAATGGAAATAATGCCAATTCATGGATATTAATGAAGGTGTATAGAAATCTTTAGTTTCTCAATGAGGAGTCACTCCTCTACTATAAGTAGAAGATGAAGTCCTAATATAAGGAAGTGAAGGTTAGCAGCCTCAAGAAGAAAGCTTCACTAACTTCTTAGTTGAAGACACTTATGTGCTTAATCAAGGATATTCTATTGTAGACAATATATTATCTAAGATAAATTATCTAGGAGATGGTAATATTGTTCCTACAAATTCATCTAATCCTTCTCTAAGGTAGCAAGACATGGTTGCAAGCATGACAGTCCCTAACATTCCTACACCTTCTCCAAATCAGAATATTGGAAGGCCTATTCAAAGTGATTCAATTCCTCAAGATAAAAACACTTCCTTACCACCAAAGACTTGATAAAAGGTAATCAATTCTATTATAAATATTTTAGATTCATTGAAGAGTGCAAAAGTATCCATTTCCCTTTAGGATGTCCATCATATACATGGCCAAAAAGATATTTTGCAAAAATATTTGTCTACCATCCATGTTATTCCTTCATCATCAAGCCATGGTCATGGTCATGTATCTCTTATCAATTCCCCTAATTAAATTATGGAATCATCTACCAATTCTGAGAAGCCTCCACCCTTCTACCTCACTCTCATTATGGGTGATAAACTAGTTCATAACTAAATAGTTGATAGTGGATCCTCCACATCAGTAATGCCCAAGGTTGTAGATAATAAATTGGGTATAAAGTATGAAACACATAGAAAAATAGTGCCTCAATTAGATGGTATACCTACAAAGTCAGTATGATTGATAAAAGGGCTGATATTTTTCTTACATGGTTGTCCTAGTTTTTCCATCCTTCAAGACATTGATGTTGTTGACTTGCCTGCTCATTTTCCAATCTGCCTTTCAAGAGATTTTACAACTATTATAGGAGGCTTCCTCTTATTTTATTATTCCTTCTTATCCTTTAGGATAAGATATGGAACAAAGGTGACCATCATAACTCAACCACTTACTATATTTCACATTGAGCCCTATGTAGAATCAAGCTCTAATATGAATTGTGTCATCAATGAGAAAGAAGAGTTTGTTATAGATGTTGGTGATTCTTCTAATATTGAAGGTATAACTAACTTGTTTCCATATGAGTATGGTGTATATTATTATGAGCATGATCCATATACCTACTTTGATAAAATTGACCTTGGCACCTATATCATCCATGAAGGAAAATTTGAGCAAGCTGAGGTAACTATTGAGCACTCCTCTCACAAACTTTTGAAGGCAACTACTTGATTCATGTATATGATGATGATAACTTGAATATCCTGATAGATCACTATGGTGAGAAGAATAATATCTTTCTACTTGCAATTGATGAAGCTACCCTTGATGATGACATTCATGAGGAAGAGGAGGATGATTTATGGTAAAGGTTTAATGCAATATGTCAATAATTTGATTAGTTAGGTAATACTAAATACCCTCATAATAATTGCATATCTAATGAGTGTGTTAATGAGACTAACAATTAGGTTTTTGAGTTTTTTTATCAAGCTTTAAAATGAGTGTCATGCAATGAATGAGGATGAACATTAATTTGTTGTCCAAGGGTTTATAGTCATAGAGAAGCCTAGCGAAGTCAAGGTAGATTTTTTTGAGTTTGAATAATAATCAACATTTCAACCTGAAGATAAACCATCTGAAAAGGGGTTAGAGCATGAATAATATGATCCTAATACTCCCAAGCATCAAGCAAATCATGCCCAAGAAGATGTAAATATTAAGGCAGTTGTCATGTCTCCCAATTTGTAGTTTGAAGAACATCAAATGGAGATGATAGATATAAAGATAGTTGCATCTATAAAAAAGGTCTTTGGAAGGAAAGATAAATCATTCATGAAGGCTCAAATTATTCCACTTGCAAGCATGAAAATATATAGGTACGATAAGCCATTTCACCATCTACCCACTCAATTGGTTGATGATGAGCATGTTTCACATGACAAGCTAATTTCATGGAGTGAAAAATATTTAAGAGGAAGAATCTTTGACCCTGGTTGAAGCATGGTAATATTCCCTTCACCTTAAGAGTGAGGTCCTATAAATACTAGGTTAGGTGTGTCTTTGTTTCAATTGTGTGTGTGTTCTATAAGTGTTCTTGAGAACACGTGTTTGTTTCCTTTGGTGTGTCTTGTTTTGTGTGTCCTTTTTTTTGTTTGGTGTGGTTTAAAATACAAATTTAGTGTCAAACTTGTGTATATGTGACTTCATGTCCCAATGGATAGAATCAGGCTATTGTTCTTGGAATAACAAACATACCACCCCTAAGAAATCACCAAAAATGTTGACTGATTTGACCACAAGTCAAAATAGGTCAACCCCATATAGTAAAAATATTAATATATGGTCTTATAGGATATTATATGGATGTTTTATGGTATGATTTGATGTCATTTAATATTTCATTAACCTTGGTCATAGTCAAATCTAGTCCGAAGTCACTTCATGTCACCTAAAGGGCATATTTGAGTCATTAATGAAGGTTGTATAGTTTCCCTTGGTAGAAAAGTTTTCCAAGATATTACTCAACATCCAATATATCATATTATTGTCATTTATAACTGAAAATGTGCAGGTTCACAATTGAAATCAAGAAAATAGTTGAAAATGAGGAGGTTTTGGTAGTTGTAGGCTTCTATAGTAGTGTGGCATGTGGGGAAATTTTATACGGTGGCTATTCAACTTCCCCAAAGTCATATTGAAACTTGGTAATCTTTTAAATACTAAAAAATTCCCTAAAACCATTTCTCTCCTCCATCACTCCTCAAGGCATGCAAAAGTGGTCAACACATTTCTTCGTGGTATAGACAATAGGAGTTGTTTGAGGTCAAATTCCTCAAAGGGATGACATAAAACTTGGCCTAATTCACATTCATGATAGTATTTTAAGGGTTATTTTCCTATGCTTTATGAACCATCCTTTAGAAGTTGATTATCTCATTTTGTATGTTAATCCCCATACCTTATAAGTTTTCTCCTTGTCTGAGTTGGTCCATACAAACTGATGGATGAAATTGATTCTAGAGTATGTGGACATATTTATCTCAAGGTTTCCATGTTTGGTTTCATGTTTGAATTTGAATGTATGAGCCAAAAATCTCAATAATTTAGGTTGAGTACACTAGTGATGTTAGATGCATATTTATAAACTACAAATGTTTTCCTTTCCTATAGTAGTTTCAATAAGAAGTGTATATGATGTTTTCACCTCTAAATTTTCATGTAAATCACTTTCCTTATAGGATAAGTGTCAAAGGCTAACATAAATTTAGTTGTAGTCATATAGGATACACTGATAGACCTTCCTATAAGTATTCACTTACAGTCATAGTGATTGAGGTGTGTGAAGTTCCAAGAACATTCAAGAAGTTGTAATGAGGAGATTTGATAGATTTAACATACTTTTTAACATTATTAGTCAATCCAAACCTTTAAAATGACATGTAATAGACTGTGACAACCAATTCAGTCCCTAACACAATCCTACACCATTGATGGACACCTACAGGTGCCATATAAGAGGCTAATCACATTAAAATGAGAACATTAGGATTGTTTTCAAGTTATTAAAGGAATATATGATCCATTTTAATACTTTAATAAAGTCTAAAATTGGTAAAATACTCTTACACCATGCACATTGATCATATCTTTGTTCACTACCCTATACCCTGTATATGTACCTATAGGTGGCTCTCATAGAGGCTTGAAGGTGTCACATGAAGAAGTATAAGCATGTTGTCAATATTCATAGAGTTGGAGGAGTTGAAAAATGTCATAATAATCATGTTGAATCCATAAGATTAGTAGGCAGACTTGAAGAGTCATGTTCAAGTTGACAAGGTGAGTTTAGGGATCTATTACCTTAAAAACTCTAAAATAGAGCCTTGTCCACTTTTGGTGCTACCATATAGTAATGTGACATAGAATCTAGATGAATTTGAATGCCTCCATCATGAATTCCTATAATGTGAGGGATTTCTTGACCAAATACAGTGAATGTTTGACTCCAAGATTATGATGCTAGAAGGCTCCCAACCCATGCATTATTTCACTGTAGAAGGTCAATATTCTCTGTAATAACTTGAGCTTCAAGTGATCTCATAGTCCAAGGTGGTAGGATAAGAACATGTATTCATGGAAAGTGATCCTTTAAAGTGATAATGGTACTAATTTCTCAAATATCATTGAGGGAATTGAGATTCAGGGTTTGAATCTAAACTAACATCCTACAGGTGTACCTTTACCCTCAAAAGGGTCACCTACAATCAACTTTAGTATGGGAATGCAAGTTGAACACAACATTGGGTGTATTGGTATAGTTCTAAGCATGATATTAGTATATTTCACTCATTAAATGAGACCAAAGTATTTCAAGAAACCTAGACATGAAAAGGACCATGCATAACATTATACAAGTGTCCTTATGACCCTCAGGATAATCACCTACAATCAACTATAGGATGATAGTGCAATAAAGCATAACTACCTTGGTGATTGGCTTAACATGTGCATGAGTAGAATAAGTCCAAAATTTTGAGAATAAGCCTTTATAATTTCAATAAGTTCTTATAAATATAATACCAAATCTAATATTGCATGCACACCTATTGGCATGTCACTTTCTGAGCAACAAAACACCATACACATTATATCAGCCTTGTCTAGTCTAATGAAAGGTCTACCTTGGGGATTTTGGAAAAGGTTGGAATGGAAAACATGCTTGGAGTGACTTAAAAATGATAATAACCACTTCATGAGACTCTCATATAATGGAAAACATGGCAATAATTGATCTTCAAGGTGCATATATACTCAACACACTAATCTTATAGACAATCAATGAGTTTGAAAGGTCTGCCTTGAGTTTTGGATGTTTATAAGACCTATTGATATGACCAAACTCTATAGTTTTTTATAGAATGTCCATATAAGTTACCTAAGCCTCTCATACATTTAACTTTATAGAGAAAATAAAGGAGATTCCCTTTGTTCTATCTTAGATAGAGGGCACTTTTAGAAGGATACATCCTATAGGATCAGTATGAAAAGGGAAATGAAATGAGTTAGGGACTAGTAAGTTCTTGAAAATAGATGTATAATTATGTTTTGAACATGAGAAAACACATGGGAGTCATGAAAATCATAAAAAATACTTAGATATGTTGATGAGTAGCTATGTGCACACTAGCCTTACTAAGTCTTAATAAGGCCTAAAATACCTAAGTAGATGTAGCCTCACTTCTAACACCAAGTGAACCTTGTAGAGCATTGGAGGACCTCCATGGGGATATATAAGGTGTGTGAGAACTTTTTTTTTGCATAAAAGGCCACAAAGAGATCATTTCTTGGATTAAGAACATGATAGTGTACACAAAAAGTAAAAAAGAGCTCAAGAAGGCAACTTTAGAAGCTTATAATGGTATGGATACCTAACATGGGAGTCTAAGGAGATAGGATAGGTTGGAGAGAGTCCTAAGCAAGTATCTAGTGGAATTTATTCAGGGTTTGGATGTCACAATTTTATGAACTATCCTTAAGGGTTAAAACTACCTAAAATCCTTTAAAACCCTTGTTAATGACCCAATGGGAAAAAAGTTGAAGAAAAGCCATCCAAATGAGCTAGTTTGGGTAGGAAAACAATTTGAAATTTTAGAGGACTCCCTAGGGCTCATTTTCATTAGATTGGTGTGTACCCTATTTATATAGGCATGGTAAAAAATTGGTTTAATTGATATTTTAATGATGTTTTGTAGGTACTTAAGGGTTTCAAAGGATGATAATCACTTTTTTAGATAGAGTGAGACTTAATATAACTCCCTATTTCCGTATCTTTCTTCAACAAAGCACACAAGTACCTCTAAAATCACCTTGACTTCAGCTAGTCCAAATTAGCATAGTACATGAAGAGTGATCACCAAGTGAGAAGGTGATAACTCCAATTGGGAGGCCTTTTAAGGTCTACTTGATGGATATAAGGACATGATGACTCTTTAAAAGTGTCACATCATCCCTTGTATGGATTGGTTTTATAAATTGAAGACCAATTCGGTGCCAAGTGTGAAGGATGAGTGAAAGAAGGGTGATTATGATTGTAGATAGTGAGAACACTTGTCCAGAAGAAGATTGATGATTAGGGACATATCCAATTCATCTTAGAGATAATTTATAACTCCTCCTTCATTTTTTAATTATGTAATATATCCCTAGTCTATTTTGGATCATTCAAGGAAGGCCAAATGATGAAGGTAGTTTCCAAACAAGCAATTGAGGAGTCCTATGCCAGATTTGAGGAGTTTCTTGCTTCAAGATACATCTATCTATAACAACCTTTCATTGTATATTTCATACTAATTTATCCTATAAAATTAACTCTCTTTCTCTCTCTCATCTTGACACCTATTCTCGTGACTCTTGAGCTTCATTCTTCTCTCTCCTCTCTCACATTCTATAATTACTAGCCATTTTGGCTCTTATTTCATAATTCCATGCCCTGTATGGCAAAGCCTTGTTGGTTTGATGTTGTACTTTGACTTTAAATAATATATGCAATATTGTTTTTAGTTCACAAACATCTTGTCTAAGTTTTCAAAGTAATGAATGGTGAGGTCTAGAGATAATCTTCTATCCTTGCTTCTCCTTATCCTTTCATGTCTAATGCAAGGAGTTCTTATTCTAACAAGTCATATAGAGTATAGATAGTGTGTTTATCTATATTCAAGTGTTCAATTTACCTTCAAGTCTACAAGTATACCTCTAGTTCACCTACCTTGAGTTATCTCATGCATATCACCTTTATATTGAAATACTAATGTTAGAACATCTTAGAACTTTTAAGCTAGTTTATATGTCTTATTTCTTAGTGAAATAAGTATGATGGTCATGTGGAAATATTCATGGTGTATCACCCCCTTAGATTAGTTTCATTTTATGCATATTTCTATTATTTTTCCCATAATTAATCAATTAGAGTAGGTGAGAAGCATTTCAAGGTAAATTCAGGGAGCTAACCCTTAAACCTAGAGGTCTACCTCTACTAAAAGAAACCCACATGCCTAGAGGTATTCCAATGTTTCCCAAAACTTAGAGTAGGATTGAAAATAATCCTCTAAATTGTAATATTTGGTGACAATAGGTTCTATTTACAAGTATAAGGCACCTCTTGTAGCAAAGGGTTTCTCACAAGTTGAAGGTGTTGATTATTTTGAGACTTTTTGCCCCTATTGCGAAGATGGATTCTATGGGCCATGTACTTTCTCTTGTTGCATCATAGGGTTAGATAGTGTACTAAATGGACATAAAGATTGCCTTCTTGCATCATTTTTTTAATGGAGAAATATACATGGAATAAAATGTTAGGTTTGTTCATGATTCTTCTCTTATTTGTCAACTACAAAGGTCTCTTTATAGTCTCAAATAGGCTCCTCAGGCCTGGTATGAGAATATGGATTCTTTTCTTCTATCTACTATATTTTTTCTCTTCCACTTAGATCTTAACATATATATCTAACATGTTTGAGAGGATACTTTTATATTGGTTTTGTATGTTGACTATATACTTCTTACATGTAGCTCTTATTCACATATTTGGGTTATTTAGAAGGCTCTTTTATCATAATTTGATATGACATATCTCAATATTTTTCATTTTTTCCTTGGTTTACATATTTTTAAGTTAGATTCATGGATTAATTTGAGTTAGTATAATTACACCCTTAACCTTCTTCAACATTTTGACATGGTTGATTTCAAGCCAAGTCCCTCTCTTTTCTAGTGTGGGGTCATTCTTGCTTCCACCTACACTACTCTTTGTGATCCTACATTGTATAGGTAGTTGGTTAGAAGTTTCATGTACTTTACTCATACTCACCTAGATATTTATTTTACAATTTGTCTTGTATCTTGATTTGCACATGCTCCTCATGATAGTCACTAGTAGGATGCTAAAAGGATTTTGCAATATCTATAGGGTACTTCCCACTTTGTATTACACTACACCAAAGGTTATATAGAATCTATTGGTTGGCTATACTAATTCAGATTAGGTAGTTTCTATTGATGTCAAATTTTTCACTTTTGAATACATTTTTTTATCTTGGTTATTCTCTATTTACTTGGGCTTGCAAGAATTAGTAGATTGATACACTTTTATCTACAGAGGTAGAGTACAATATAGTAGTAGCAATGAGTCAATAGGTTCTTTGGATTCATCAATTATTGATAGAGTTTGGATTCATTCAAGATTCACCTATTGTACTTTCATGTGACAACCAAAGTGAAATTCATATTTATCATAACCCTATTGAGCACCAATGGACTAAGCATATTGAGATTCACATGCACATCATTCATTAGCACATTTAGGATGGAGTTATTTGCTTGAAGCACATTTTGACTCTGTAGAAGGTTTTCAAACTATTTACAAATAATTTTTCATCACCTCATTACCTTGAGTTATGTGTCATGCTTGGGGTTTTATGCGTTATCCTTGGTGTGTTCATCAGGACATCTTCCTTCTTCATTTTTCAAGGATAAATTGTACATGAGTACCTAATCAAATCTTGTATTTAGGACTCATACTGTGGATATGCCACTTTATTTTTGGCTATTTTTATCCCCTAGATTCACTTGAGGGGGGTGTTAAAGTATTTTATTTGCCTTAGCTCATGTTTTCTAGGTGTTTTATTTTTTTAAGCATTGTTTAGGTTTTCCCACCCACTTAGGTGTGGATATTAAATATTTGAGTATAGTGGTTTTCAATCCCTAGTTTATCTCCTGTGATCCTTTGGCTATCATTGATCTACCTTGCCTATATATGCAAGGTAATCTCATTGTACTTGATAAATTTTTGGAGATATTATATGATATTGCTACTCTTTATTCTGCATATCAATTTTTTGTATTCAACTCCTTCATGTAATGGTTTTTTGATGTTAACATTTTATATTTATGTGGATTAGAATAATATATTTTATATTTCTTTTAGGAGAATGGATTTTCTCCATTCTATTTTGATCATGTATTCAGGAACAAAGTTGTAATTGAATATTCAATCCATCTAAAGTCATTTCTTAAATTAAGTGCATAATGCATAACTTAGAGGTTCAGTACCCTCTAACATTATATTTGTGAATCCATTTCTTATTTCAACCCATTTTACATCTTGGGCTTAAAAATACCAAGTTAAATTGAGTTTTGTGCATCTTTCAATGGGTGTTATTTATTTTATAGATTGTAAATCAAATTCAAGACATGATCACCCTCAAACTCTCCATTTTTTTTAGTCAAGAAACCATATTATCCAATTTATTTAGTGTGATTAAAAATCCTCCAATTATTCAAGGAAACATCAGCTCAAATAAAAATTGCATAATCAAACATTGGTTTCACACATACATGGGTATGCCTCTCTTACAGTCCTTTCAATTTAAATATTGTTAAATTCAAGATTTTTAAAATTTCAAATTCAATAAATTTTAGAATTAAATAATTTTCAAGTTAAATATTTTATAAATTTTAGTTTTAAAAATAAAAAAGTAATTACTTAATGTGTTTTGCAATGTTTCTAAATTATAGTGCCCTACACAGTTAGAGTTCCATCTCAAAGATAAAGTATGTCTTGTACACTAAGGCATATCTTTCTTTTACTTTATAAATTTAATTTCTAGACTAAATAGGGGTAGGGATGGGGGGATTAGGATAAATGTAGTAACCTAAATTTGGTCTTGAATGCTTGATTATGACATTTATGGCCCTTTTTCCTTTAATTAACTTGTGTATCTGATTAATACATATTTTTCCACCTCACTCTATACTAAGCCATTATTTTAACCTATTCTCTTTTCTAAATTACTATTTGTCTCCAACATAAGTGTTATAATTTATAAAAACACCTTTATGCATTTGCATGGCTAATATAGTACCCAAATTTCACATGTTTCCCTTCAGGACAAGATAAACCAATAGGGATAATAATGGCAATATGTTTTGTCTCTATGGGTTGATCCTTTCCTTTTACCCTTTAACAATAATTTTTTAGGTTTTGAATCCTCTCTTACAATTTTGTTCACATTTTTAGGACAACTAGCATGAGTTTTTCCCATTTTAGATTACTATAAAGGTACACTCTTTTCACTCAATTTACCAACTTAGAAATTTCAATACAAAGCCATTATTACACTATTGCACATTGAGAAAAGCTTCCCTATTCTTCCCAATTATATTTTGATCAATAAAATTAGTCCCAAACTAATTAAAAATACTATTTTATCTATCCCAAAGCAAAACATTATTAAGTATTCAAGCCATAACTAGATGCATTCCTATAGTCAAAGGAGCACAACTACATAAAGCACTCAAGTGGGAGAACTCCATGGGATTGATCTTCCTCTTTAGAATATTGGATATGTAGGAAATGAATAGTCATTATGGAGGTGATTGGGTCAACTCAACCCAATTACACTCCACCTTTCTATTCTTTTAAGTTTTAAATCATTACATGTCCTATTAGGGTTTCATCCTTAGAGAAATTATTTTTAGGTCTTACACACACTTCCAAAGGTCAATTTGTCACATACAGACCTAATTTAAGTTGTCATAAGTGATCATGCATTAAGTTCATAATATTTTATCGAAAGACAACATCGACTAGTTTAGGAAAATGGTTGTAGTCCATCATATCCCATGTTGGATGATTTTTTATTCTTTAGTTTTAGTCCTCGCTTCCTTGGGAACTTATAAAATTTGTTCCTAGTTTCTTATTTCAGCCATCTATCAGTCAACATAATCATACCTAGGACATAAATAGATAGGTTTATAATTTCATTTCATAGTTAGTATTATTTCAATAATTTTTTATTTATCAAATTTATTATTTTACTTTCATTTTTCATGTCATAATTCAGTATCTAATATTCTACTTTATTCTATTCAATTTATCTCAATTAGGTTTAATTCACCTATTAATCCAAATTTTGATAAAATAAATACTTGTTTAAATTTTTAGTCATGTCAACCATTGTAACTATGACTAGCCTAATATTCATGATTAAAAAATACATGCCTAATTTACATTTATGTAATAATTGGATGTTATTGTGCCTAATTTTTAGTAATTGAAGATTTGTATGATGTTTGAACTATACATTGTATAAATTAATGGATCATTATTAGTTCATTCAAAACTATATGATATATGACTGAAGATGTTTTTAATGCCAATAAATTCATATTTTTCATCGTATTATATGGTAATGGAAAAACATGTTTTATTTTTCTTCTTATTGATTATGAAATGGATCACTGAAGTGGTAACAAAATTTGTATTAGATTGTCAATTATTGAATTTTGTAGACTTATGTGAATATGGTTCACTTTAAACAAGAATATTTTGTAGGTCATATAAAATTATGATTTTTTACTTCATTTCATTTTGTATTTTAAGATATGCATTCCCCCATTCATTTCAACATTATTTTTACATCCATAAAATACACAAAATGGTGATATTGAATATATATGCATCTGTGTGTGTGTGTGTGTGTGTGTGTGTGTGTGTGTGTGTGTGTGTGTGTGTGTGTGTGTGTGTGTGTGTGTGTGTGTGTGTGTGTGTGTGTGTGTGTGTGTGTGTGTGTAATTTCATATGCCTATTTTTCATAGATGACTAGTTATGAGCTATGATATAAGTGTGTTTATGCACACATGGATTATTGGTTGAAATTAAGATCTTATTGGCATATTTTCTCTTGTGTTGTTCACAATATTATCTTCCATTGCCTTGTGTTATACTTAAAAAATTAATTTGAGTTCAATTAATGTCATTTATAATGCATTCATTCAATACAAAACCCTTGAAAACCTATAGATAAACTATTTTTTACCCTAATGCTCCCAAAATGTCCAGAACACAATTTTGGGTTTATTGGTCTTCTTGACTAGGGTTGACCAAATTTATATTATCATTTATTTTTTTGTGTCATTTAACCTATTTATCTAGTTCTCATGTTTTTTCTCTTTTTTGTTTAAGCTCTCTCACCTTTACTCTATGTTTAATCTCTCCCACTTTTTGCTTATCATCTTGCATGTCAATAAGACCTTACTTTGAATTCAATAAGGCTATAAGAATATGAGTGAATTAATGTATTTAGGAAAAATATACATGAAATAATTAATAGAGGGAGACACACATATAGGGATACACTATTTTATCTTGGCCATCTCTCTATTGAAATGTTAGAGCAACAACTGTTGTACCAAAACTATAATTGAAGAAGTAGTGAAAGACCATATATAATCTATTATTTTTCTTGTTGGAAATGACTCTTGAACACCAGAATATAAGTAGATATGAGAGCATAGAGTCCAATAAACATTCCTTAGTATTAAATCACTTCATTAGTACATCAAACACTCTAAAAACAAAGAAAGGAGATTATATTAATATATATCATGTATGTCACACCTTACATCTAAAATACAAAGGGAACTGAGGGGTATAAATAAATTGTGAAAGAGTAAGGTTCCATTTATATATGTATCACTTTAGTGGCACATATGATTAGGCTACTTATGTGTGGCATCTATAAGTGATTTTAGAATTAAATTCTCATCTATTCTATTGTATTCTAAACATACATAAATGGGACTAAGACAACATTTAGAATAGATAAGATAACCTATGTTAACTTAACCATAAAGTATATAAAATAATTCCCAATACATCCCCTTAAGTAAAACTTAGGGAGGCCTATATAAAAAAACAAGGTTAAGAATCCTCTAAAAATATGTCCTTGTAATTAGGTTTGATGAGATACCCATGTACAATAAATTACACAATAAATAAAATGAGATACATTGTAAAAGTTTCTCAAAAAAATAAAGAAATAAAATAAGTGATTGAAGGTGCTAAAATATGTAACAAGGTATCCCAATAAGTAGTGAAACAATGCATCCCAGTACATAGTACAATAAAAAAGTAGTACATCATAACTCTAAAAAGGGATGGGCTAATCTATCACTAAATTTTGCAATTGGTGGGTTGATTCACCACTGAAACATGTATTGGGTGGGCTGATCCACAATAAAAAGTGAAATTGAATGGCCAATTAGTGAATAACTAAAAACTATATGAGTGTTCCAAATCCACTACTTGATCACTGAAGGAGACAAGTTGGCACTATATGCACCTGAATATCTCCATACAAGGAGACTATCAATCTATCAAATGAGGTGCCAAAAATAGAGAAGTGTTTACCAAATGCATGCAATCATTTGAAGAATTGTTATATGTATATGTTGAGTATGTGCCACTATGATGAATATACTAATAACACTTAGTTTAAATAACTATAACTATAACTAATCCCCCCACATACAATGTACAATGGGTGGAGTGGATGATAAATCTATATGAGTAGTCTAAATCCACTAATCTAACATTAAATAACTAAAATCTATTGGTGATGCCAATAAATAATAATCTCAAGCTGAAGTGTCAAAAATACAAAATTACTCAAAAAAATGAAGAACTTCAAAATATTTTATGGTGGGATAATCCAATATTAGATATGGCTATGTATAGATTGCAAGGTGGGATAATCCACTCTTAGACATGAATAATAGGAATAAAAACATTGAGTAAAATCCCAAGATAACTATATAAGTGGTCCAAATCCACTACTTGAACACCAAGGAAATGTCCAAAATATATAAGAGGTCACTAAATAGATAAATTCTATCAAGGATGACACTAATGGTGGTGGGAGAGATGAGGTCCCCATAAATTATTATAGGAAAAGGGTGAAAGACAAAACACACACTTGTATGAAGGTAGCTAGTGCTGAAAAAACAAACCCCCAATGACACTTTATATATCAGTTTGAGTACAATATACATCCAAAAAAATAATAAGGAAGAAAAATAAAGACACTATATGCACTAGAATAGCTACATGCAAAGAGCTAGTCAATCTATCTAGAAAGGCCGTCAAAATTTATCTTAACAAGGGAACACTACTATGAAGTACGAATAATGTGTGGATGATGTATCCAAATGGTAAAGGAACCAAGCTCTTAAAATCCTCTTAAGGAGTGTTGATGATGCTGGTACAATTGATTTTAAATCCATCTTAAATGTACGTAGATGGTATAAGAATATTCCTTCATGTGTTTTAGTGTCATGCACACACATGGGGTATGCAAGGAAACATCTAAATTTGTATGTTTTTTAAGATTATCATGATTTATAAAATAAATATTAATATTCTCATTTCTAATTTTAGATGAAATATAATTCATGTGTCACTCGACATCCCCATGAAGAGTGGCATGAATAAAAAATGGATTTGAGCTTGTATGAAGTGGTCCTAGGGAAGGTGAAACACATACTCAATAGCAAATTCCTTTGAAATAATAATTTAACATGTTGTTCAAGGTAAAAATTCCTTGCACTTTTTTAAATTGTTAGCTTATCTATGATAAGTTCACTCTTAGTCACACTTATTTAGGCTTAAAATATGATAGATGATAATTTAATTCTCACATCACTAATCGATTCCACCTCTAAGTGGCCCAATCACATGTTACACTAAAGTTACAAATAGGGAATGGTAATCTTGTGTTTTCAAAAAATAGTTATTCCCCTCATTTAACCTGTAAAAACTATTTATACCCTTCATTTATCTTTGTATTTTCAATGTAAGGTCTGACATACATGAGGTATGTTGGTATGATCTCCTTTTCTCATTTGTAAAGTGATTGATGCACTAATGGAGTGCATTAATATAGATTATTCTTTACTAACATTCATCCTCTCAAATTTATTTCCCTTATGGTGCTCAAGATCCATTTCTAACAACTCAAATACATAAGATGATAAAAAAATCTTCAAGAAAACTCCACATTCAGTCTACAACATTTACATGCATCCAACTAAAGGAAAAACTAGCTCTAAGACAATAATATGTTGGACATTAAAGATAAATAAATCTATGAAAATGACCCTAAAATAACCATTTTGTATCAAACAAAAAATTCCCAACAAGTTTGAAATCCCACTATGAGGGTTGGATAAAAACATGTAGTTTTACTTCAAATAAAAAATACCCAATGAGTAATTTTGAAAATTCTCTATGATTATTATCTCAAAAACAAATATATGGATTTGGAGAAGTGTGTGGGAATTTCAAAATTTATTTAAAATTAAAAAATTCATAATAGATACCTATGAAGACCATGCTCTGATACAATGTTCGAAATTGATCTCAATAATTACAAGGGAAATAGATATGAAAGCATGAATGCCAATAATTGCTCCTCGGTATGAAATCACTCAATTAGTACATTAGAAACTCTAAAAATGGGGGGAAAAGATCATATCCATATATCTCATGTATGTCACACCTTACATCTAAAATACAAAGGGAAATGAAGGGTAGAAATAGCTTGTACAAGAGCAAGCTTTCATTTTGCTATTGGTCAATTGAGTGGCACATGTAATTGGGTCACTTAGAGGTCATATCAATAAGTGATGTGAGAATTAAATTCTCATATATCCTATTATAATCCTAAATAGCCATGAATAAGAGAAAAATTATCATAGATAAGCTAACCTAAGTTAACATAACATTAGTACATATAAAATAAAGCATCAACATTTCTTGTAACTCACACATAACGGTAAGAGTTTAGATACTCATATTACAATAGATTTATTATTTGAGTAACATGAGTGTTGATTTATAAATTTTTAGATAAAAAATGCCTACTTGAGGAAAACCCATCATAATTACTTCCCTCATAAATAATTCCATTTTAATGGTCTTGCAAGGTGATTTTATTCCAATTAGGGTTGTGAATAAGGAAAAGCAATTCTAGAATATATGTAATCTAATTTAACAATTTTATAATCATTTTCTAGTAAGAATAAATAGGTGAAGGCACATAATATAAATCATCAATATTTGACATCATCTGAATTGGATAGTTCACCCTAACTAGGATTAGATTTATCCTACCATGATCGAACTACCATGATTTTGGCCTGACTAGGATTAAACCAGTTTTAATTAATTTTTGTAACTTTTCATATCTGTAATATTTTTTTAGGTTTAATCTAATATTGTTTCTAAACCTGGTTTCACCTTTTTTTAGCATCTAACAACACACATGTAAATCACAATTTAGGAATTTCTCTATAAACTCTCTTTATCATATTCCAAACATCTTAATATTTATATTTGCAAATTTTAAACATGTTATTTTTTTATATTGATGTATTTAATTAATATTTATATTTTTCATAATGTATATGTATTTTATTTATCTTTTGACTGATGTGATCTAAATGAATTAAACTTATGAATACTTAGATTGTCTAAAATAGGGAAATAATAATATAAATGTGATTGTAAAAGGGTAGATTGATATTTAAATTAATATATTTAGAGTTAAAAAATTAATTGAAGAGGTATGTTCTTAGCTTATTATGATATTATATTATTTAAATTTTCCTTAGTTTATATAAAAATTCTATATGTATAATCTATAACTACCTAGATCAGGAAACAAGAGCTCAAACCCTGTAAAGATATTATCGGTAATAGTGAAACCATCACCCCTACAAAAATTGATACTATCCAAGTCTTGTCGATAGTGTTCTTATTGACTTGATATAGGTATATTATGTCTCAAACCATTATGTGTGCATTTTTAGATTCTCAATGTCTGTGTGATTTCTTTCAGTCCTATGTGTTGATCCATGTTTTCATTCTCTTTTGTTAATAACCATTAATCACACTTTTAAAATAGTAATGTACCTTGAAAAATAGATTTCTATGTTGGGGGTATGTGTATGGAGTTGGGGGATAATTATGTGGACATTTCAAATAATGCGTATATGTTATTACATAATGCATGTGCATTACTGATGTAATGCATATGAATTATGACTCATGACACATGATCCATAACACTTACATGTTTTGGGTATAAAAAACATGTACATGTTGCTTTACCAATAAGAACATGTACGCATTATAGTAATTCATATGCATTCCTATAATTAAAATGAATGCATACGCATTACTTAAACATAAAAACAAAAAAAAATGAAGTTCCTCATTCATTTCTTCTCCTTGACATTCACATTTTTCTCCTTGGCATTCATGTTTTGTCTTCCCATTCATGTTTTACCATCCCTCAGCATGAAAATCCTTGGTTTTTCTCCTATATTTATGAGATCAATGATGTCACCATGAAGAAGAGGTAAGTTTTATGGATTAAATTGATTTTTTTAAATGTTTTTCATATTTTAATTTTTTATTTTCTCTAACAAGTCGGCATGCTTCGCCTAACCCTTCGTCTAATCCTCTACCTAACCCTTTACCCAACCCTCCTAACCTTACACCTAACTCTCCTATAGTTCCACTAGATCCCCAAGATAATCAAGAGGATATAGGTTCTCACATAGTGAAGAACAAAATTGAAATTGAGTAGATAATTAGGAGAATGAGGGAGCCCACTTTCATGAACACCCACTGCACTTATTTGGCTTATACCCTAGAGTTAGTATTAGGTCAAGTTGATTTGATAATGATTCAAATTGATAATTTATCATCATATGGATTACTATGATGATAAATTATCAGCATATGAGGTGAAGAAGAAATAAATAACAAAAGAACAAATGTGTGCCTTATTTATCAACCCAACTACCAATGCACCATTTCATGTAACAACTAAACATTTTTCAATCCATCGATGCCAACACAATTTGATTAAAGACAATTTTTGGGAGTGATGGTAGATGGTGTTTGAGTATCCACCTTGTAATAACCATGACTTCCCTTTATACTTTTTGATGAAACTCTATTGTGAGTTTATCCTCAATGAAATTCTAAACTATTTTGACTATGGTGAGTTTCAAGGCTGAAGGAAAGGTTTTGTGTAGGATTGACCAGGTGCACATCATGCACCTAATCAACCTGCAAGGATCCTTACCAAAAATCCACTTCATCTAAATATTCCATTTATGGTGAATGATATTGTGAAGATAGACACTTTACATGCACTTAGTGCACTTACTAATACACTCATTCATCATATGAGTAGGCTTTCAGAGATAGATGCTCAATATACTCCACCTAGAAGTCATATCCAACCCCACCCATGTATATTTTATGGTGTTATATGCACTAGACCTTCAAATGATGATGGTGGTTCTTTAGGGGGTCTGGAGGATATGGTCTTGACTAATGAGTTGTTGGTACACATGTTAGGTTTATATAAGGTGGGACTCTATAAACACATACAGGTATCTTTTATATAAATTTCATGTTAAATTTTTAATTTATACTTGAAAATTTAAAAGTTAAAAATTAATTTACAAATTTAAATTGAATAATAAATATGTGTTTCTTTTATGTTCTAGGAGGAGACGTTGCCTTTGACATCAAAATTTCAATTTACTGAGCTGAGTAGTGGGCTAACCACTAGTACATTTATCCATTTTAGTATAACACCATATACATTTACAGAGGTAAAATTTCAAGTGAATCTTATATACTCGATATGTACATTCATACACCTTAATTGCATCATTAGTAGATTTTGTGTAAAAAAATATAAAATACCTAATATAATTTTGTTGGACTTTTTATTGTTTGATGCATTAACATGGATCGACATAGTGTTATAAAATCATCCTCCATATCAAATTTTTTGCTTTTATTTTGAATTTCAAACTATGTTTTCAATAACAAAAATAATGATTTGAATATTTGCTTCTTATCTCATTATATGTAGTTCCAATAACAGGTCAATCCCAATCAGTAGGACTGGATGTATGTGTGTGTGTGTGTGTGTGTGTGTAATTGATTTGATAAAATTTATTTGGTATAATATATTTCTATGAATCCCAATAGAGTATAGCATGTCTTCATCAATATGCACACCACTCCTTTCTTTTAAATACTAGCCTCATAGCCAACCACTTGATTCCTTGTTATCTTAATCACATATAACAATTCAATATATATGATCAATATCCAAAATAGTCATATCTAGAAATTCAATTCCCATCAATTCCAATCGAGTGTAACAATTTCATCTCTATCTATGGAGTTATAAATTTAGACAGCATAGCCTCTTGATCCCATTATACCTAGTCAATTCCAATTTCTAACTAGACTCTAAATATTTGTTTGTATATAGAGGTAGGTCAATCTTACTTAAAGATTACCCTTAATCCTGATGGGGAATAGTGGGTTGATCTATCCCCTAACTATCTCACTCCTAGAATATTCATAATATTTATATCTAATTGGAATTCACTCGATCCCACTTTGCCAATGTTATTGCTACTTGTGTTTCATAGGCTCATAATCAAAAATAGTCGATTTAGATTGATAGGCTCTCAATCCCAATTGGGAATAGTCATTTGATCCCATTTGATAAGAACTAGTATGCCCCTCTATATTAGTAGAGCTATATAGAGTAGGCCATTAGATCCCATTGGTTTGTTGGGAGAGCATCAACTATAAATAATAGCCTATATGTATATGGCGTAGGCTTTTTGAACATATACAAATAGGGGACCGAAACCCCATAAAGATAGATGGGGTTGAGTAGTTTGTTACCACCACCTACTTAGGGGGCCCAAATACCTACTATATATAGTTAGGGGAGAGGGCATATTGATATCCATGCACTTTTGTCACTCGAGTGACATGTTGACTCTATAAGACTATAACACCTTTCATCAAGAAAGTCCTCCTAAAATGAATATCGAGTGTCGACAAGAATGTAGCACCCTTTGTTGACCTCAAACTACTTGCACTATATACATATAGGCCTTCCTTTGAAAAAATTGAGGGAAATCTAAGGATGGATAGTTGACCTAATGTCACCTATAGGGTAACCAAAATCATGCACTTGTAAAGAACATTGTCAACTCACTCTTATCTCTACAATATTCAATTTTATTTTTTGTATGTTTCTTTAGATTTTGAGAAGACCTATTTTATAATATTCTAGACACTCTTAAAAGGATTGTATAGATGTCACCCATAAAATCAACCTATCACTCTAGGTGTCTTAACTTGATTAAAACTCAGTTTAGAAACTTCTCAATAAACACCTATACAAATTACTTATCTTATCACATTGACTATTTCTAAGGGATTTTTTATCACACCAATACTCAATTAGACTAAAAAGTAATGAATGCTTGTAAGAAAAGTATTTAAGGTGTTAACATTATTAAAATTTCAAAATAAATCAACTTAGACACCATAGCTCATAGGACTATCCTTAACTATACCAAGTCACTACCTTAAGACAAATGGCCTAATGACATTAATCAGGTCAAAATCCAAAATAAACCTCAATAAAGCTATACAAGCATCCAAACTAGTGTATATATGCGTATAAAGGATGTTTCAACACCTAAATTATATTCAATGACTCAATTTCACAAAATTCACTCATAAATCCTCCCTCATCTTGTCATTCTCCCTCATGAAACTGACATTTCTTGCCTTCAGTGTGGTGTCACAAGTCACATTTTGCACATATCCACTTGTCACATTCATGCTTCTCATGACCTAATTAGACATTTTCATATATTATGCAATACCAAGTTTGTTAGAAACTTGTTTAATTAATGAATTCCCCAATTTATTAATTATTATGTTATTTGTTAACCTGATGACTAGGGTGGGCATTCCTCCATCATTGTGAGTCAAGACAAACTCGGTCATTGTTACTACAATATCATCTACATAGTCACTCATCGAGGTATGTATATTCACTTGTAATTTTGAATTGTAATTTAATAATTTTACTATATACTTGGAAAAATATAACTTGTATGCATGAATGTATTGTGTATGCAGGGTTGTCATATGATATTTGATCATCCAATTTAGATGAATACTATGGAAAATCCTCATGTTTCTTCATCATTTGACACACCTATTCATGCAGCTAAACTTGGCATTGAACCAGTAAAGTGTTAATGACGAATTGAGAAGGACCATGAGATTGTGGTAAGTGCATGTTTAAATGATTTTTTTATTATAATTTAAGAGGATTTTATTAACTTAGTTTCATGTATACTTGTTAATTTTACAATATTTTTTATATTTGAATAGGTTTGGCTACAAGTGAGTTATGAATGTAGTACCTATAATCAAACCTTTGAGCAATCCAAGGCATTCGAGATATCTCCATCTACAAGCAGGGCATCTTAGGGAGAGTCTTATTCAAATAAAACAAAGAGAGGGAGACTATTTTATGATTAGTATGTTGTAGATGATGTACTTTTTTGTATGCCTATATGACAATGTATGAATTTTTGGCATTGTATATGCATATATGATGTATTCACCCAACATTAGATACTATGTTGTTAGACATAATATAATTTTTTGTATGCCTATATGGAAATGCATGTATTATTGACATTGTATGCCTATATGGAAATGCATGTATTATGAATGATTGGTTTTGAAATATACTTAAAGATTAAAAGTGTTGTGAGATTGAGAATAACTTTTTAGGATAATGTTGCAAATCAGATTGGTATGACAGAGCCTACAGTTAGAAAGATTGACATTTCTTGTTCTTAATAATCTTTGTTTATATAATAATGTAAATGAATTAAAAATTAAGGGGTGTTGAACCTATCTTTTCATTAATTAAATCTTATATTGGTGATTAAATCAATTTTAGATTAGTAGTTGTTAGACATCTAGTCACTTATCTTGATTTTGATTGTTGTGCATGGACTGAGATTAAGTGAAAAATGCCCTTATAATAAATAAAGAATATCAATTAGTGTATTATATTTATGTTTTTATGCTCATGGTCATCTAAAATATCTTGTAGGTCCATAACTCTAAGTTTCGTGTAGGTAGAATCTTGTTTTAAACATGTGAATTTATTATGGACAAAGTGATGACAATCATCTACTCTATTTACTTTATCTGATGATATTTATGCCCAATATTAACTCTATAGTCCTTTCCTAGTATTTTTTAAATATATTACACAATTCAACAACTTATAGGTCTATAACAAAAGATTATTATCGTAGATTGGTTTAGTCTATCATGTGAAGATTCAAATCAACACATTCCTTTAGATCTAATCCTCAATGAGTTTCTTAAAGAACCTTGGTTTAGACTATAATGTGTAGATTATATATAATCACAAGAGGTATATGTAAATGTTAACCACATAAGAAATCAATTCCCTTATTAATTTCTAAAGATATTTAGACTCAAGTTTCCAAATTTTGTTTTTAGGCTTTAGAACCTAATTGACTCTTAATAGGTCAAAATCACAATTTGACTCTTCCAAAAGATAAGACATAATTTCTCAAGGTCTTTCAAAAATAATAAAGGTGATCCAATCCTTGTACCAAGCTATAACATTCAAAAGTAATGAAAACTCATCTTTGACATTTTGAAGCATTTTCAAAAAATGAGCATCTACAGGTAGGTGAAAATGTATTTGAGTTCTTGGACATTTTTAGGATGATATGAGGTTAAAACACCATGTTTACATGTTATTTACCTTATTCAAATTTATATTTTCCCCTTCAAATGATCAAAAATCCAACTTTTCTCTTTATGCCTTTGAGACTACCTATGGGGTTTTGAGTTTGTCTGTGGGGTTTGCATGGAGTTCATAATGTGAAGACTCTTAAATTTTTTTTTATAGGCTTAAAACCATCATATTAATCTTTTAAAACACTTCCATAATATTTTATCCCATTATTAAAGCTTAATCCTCCAAGAAACATGCTTGTACCAATGATGACTATCATGAGACATAAAAGGGACTGTGTATAAATAGTGGGAACTTAAACTTGACACATGACCTAAAAAATATTATTTATAGGTATATTATGTCATTATACCAAACTTTACCTTGAGTTGCCTACTTGCTTCCTACATGCCTATATTTGTATTTATTCAAACCTTTGCTTAAAAATTTGAATATTATCAGATAAATAAGTAAGATTAGGTTTTAAAAATCTTATTATACAATTTTAATACCTATCCAATTAGTAAACTCCTCATTATCACTCAAAACTAACAAAAGCTTCGTTTGGTCTCCAATGGCTGCTAGCTCAATGCAAGAGGTCTATGTAAGAATAATGAGTATTTTAACATTTTTTATTAACTTTATGATGGAATTATATTATATTTTGTCTCATTTATACCATTCATACCAAATTTCATTCTTTGACTTGACCTTTAGATGCCCCAAAATGACCAATTCCTCCAAGGCAAGCTCTAATGTTGATCATGATTAGACATGGGGTTGACTATGATAAAATAAAAAATGGTTACCATTATCAAAAAAGATCAAAAATATTTATCTATATATATTAGGTCATAATTAGTCTCTCCACCAAATTTCATGAATAGATAATGCATATTTTGGCATATATGCCAATTTTCCCAAAAGCTAGTGACATGTTGCCTGCTTGTTCAAGTTTCAAAACTGAGCTTCCTTCCCTTTTTCCTTGGTTTGACATAGAACAAGGTGAATTTGATTTTAATATGTCATTAAACTAATTTAAATTATTCCAACCTTAATTTTTTTTCCTTTACCTTGATGCAGCCCATGTATGGCCATAGCTCTTCAAGAAAATTCATGGTGACTGTGTACAAATAGTGATGTAGGTGATGGTTATGAAGTGCATGATTGTATATTGTTTGTTTTCCATAAGGTGTATTATTCAATACTTAATATCCTCTTAAAATTTTATTAAATCATCTCTACCAAGGTATAATCTTGAAGTCTCCAAGGTGATGTGATGCAGAGGTAAGGGGAAACGTCTCCAAATTATCCTTCTTAGTTCTGGTCTTTCCAAAGATCTTATTCAATGCTATGTTTTGCCTTCAAGGTTCCATCTCAAATCCTATACTTATTTAGGTTATTTGGATTAATATAATCCTTCACTGTATATCTATTCTTTTTATAATATAATCACTTCTTAATAGCATTTACCTGTCTCATGACACTTACATTCATTTCCAAACTCACACCATTCATTACATTCCCAAACTTCCTCTCTTGCTTTCACTTCTCAAATACCAAATCTTGGAATATGTCTCAATGGCTCAATATTTTATCTCAGTTGGTCTTAGTTGACCCTATCACATTTTCCTTAACCTCTTCCAACTACTCAAACACACTTCAACCTTTAATTCCACATATAAGGCTCATAGGGACAATCCTAGGCTTGTAGCCTTTTTTGTGCATTTCCTATTTGTTTGGTCCAAATAGGCATTTTTTTAAATATGTAATAACATTTATATCCACCCTCTATTTGATTCCAAGATTGTGTCAAGTTTCATGCCCTAACTCCACACTTAGAGCACACTTCCTTTATAACCCATCTCTCTATTAGGCCTAATTAACCCTTAAGCACACCCATAGGTCTAAAACCATACTGTATGGCCCCCTTTAAATATAAAACCTATTTATTCACTTTTCTCACATCTAATGAGGTATGATTAAAAAAATTAGCATTTTTCCACAATTAAAACTCCCTAAAACATCAAACCCTAATTTAGGGTTTCTCTTCCTCTATATAGCCCTAAGAGCTTATATAATTCCATTTCTTGAGTTTAAAAAGGTTTAAAAGGACATAAATACCACATCTATGTCTTTTTTCACCCCTTCTATCTATCCAACTTATTTATAAGCCTTGTTTAATCTATCAAATTCCCAAACACAACAAAATGCAATGGACTATGTACCTTGTTGGTTGACTATGTAGGGCTTTTAATGGATTGTGTACTTTAAATACATTTTTTGACTCACCTAGGTCATTATTATTACTGATATCCTCATCCTTGTGCCCATATTTCACCAACATACCAACCTATCATGCGATTATATCCAGACATCCCTTTACTAGATAATACATGAATGAAAATAGGGGTTTTAATGCACCTACATGATTTAAATAGTTTGAGAATAATTACCAACCATTCTAAGGTTTCATAGGATATTATTTTAATCTATCAACCTTTCCCCATTCTCATATTCTACCAAATCAATGACCAACCATGTGGTCTCAAATGAAACTCGTCATTTCTTGACATAAAAGAATGCAAAAGACATCAACTATGAAAATAGGGTATTTTCCCTAGGCTAACTATGTATTAAATAATTTATTATTTGTACACCACTCTAATTAAGACTTTAAAACTCTCACATGGACACCACACTAGTTTACACAAAGGATGCTCTTGCATCAATAGTTTTAAACACTTGGCTCCATTTGGTCCATGATACTCCTTGGCTAAGCTTTGAAGCCACTTTGACCACCTTTAAGTGGCCATTTAGTCCTAATTAGGCCTCAATGGCCATCTAGTTATATTGTCCTATTTTTAAAACCTCCAAAAGTTCTCAGCTCTTGTGAACCACAAACTTCTCCCTTGCTAGTGTCAAGATCCTTCCATTATCTATAGGCATGAAATTTAGCCTAATTAGGCCTAGAAGGCCTAATAGGTTCCTTGACTGATTAATATCCTCCTAAAGGATTTTTTACCCTTAGAACACTTTGACAAGCTTCAAACAAACCTTTTAAAGGTCTTGAAACCCAATTCTAATGCCACTATATTCTAGCCACGTATATATGGTTCATTTGGACTATTAGGCCTATTAGGCCTTTTAAGCTTCTTAATGGCCTCTAACTAGAAAATTGGCACTAAGAACACATCCAAATTGGTGGATAATGTCCAATACTAGGTTTTTGGCCTCCCATCTATCCTAGTCGACAAACCCAACACACATTCCGAGCTCAAGAATACCCTTCCTAATACAAGAAAGATGTTAATTTTTAGCCTAACTTTAGGCATGCATAAAACCAAAACTATAAGTCATATTAACAAACCATAGGATCCCTATTGTGTATTTTAAATCACTCTAATTTTACCTAGTATATAATCTATATCACCTTTGAGATAAATTTGTGGTAGAAGTTGCAGTAACGAGTCCTAAAATACAACTTTTTTGGTAGTGAAGAGACAACTTGTTAACCTCTAACTAACATTTTTACCTCTAGAACCTGCAAGTGAAAATCCATCACTTCAAGAATATTTATATATGGAAATTACACATGCTTCAATAACCATGACATCCAATTCCACCTGCAAGTGCATTTTCACTACTGTTTAGGAGCATAAAAACACTGATAACAAATGTTGTCAAAGTTGAAGCTATGGTCTAAGAACTCCATTTCTTAAGCTTTTTGGATTAAAAATGGCACTACCAACACATTTATAAGGGTGGATAACATCTATTACTAGGTTCTTGGCCTCCCATTTGACCTGGTCGACAATCCCACCACCCAGTTTTGGCTTAAGAACTCCCTTTCCAATACAAGAAAGGTATTGATTTTTAGCCTAACTTCATGCATGCCTAAAACTAAAATTGTAAGTCATATGGATGAACCATAAGATCCATCCTATGCATGATAAATCCCTATAATTATACCCTAAATCTAGTTTTAATCACCTCTAAGATCAATCTGTGATAGAAATTATAGTAACAAGTCCTAAAATGCAACTTTTTGGCAGTGAAGAGACAAGTTGTGGACCTCCAACTAACATTTTTACCTCTGGGACTTGCAAGTGCCAATCAATAACTTTAATCACATCTATATTATAAAATTACATATTTTCAAATTATCGTGACATCCAATTCCACCCATAAGTGCATTTTCATTACTGTTTAGGAGCATAGAAACATTGACAACAAATGTTGTCAAAGTTAAAACTAGGGTCTAAGAACTCCATTGTTGGCTGAAAACTGACACTAATAACACGTATGAAGGGGTGGATAATGTCCATGAATAGGTTCTTGGCATCCAATTTGACCCCATCAAAAAACCCACCACCCATTCTGGGCTTAAGAATGCCCTTCCCAATACAAGGAAGATGTTGATTTTTAGCCTATTCAGGCATACATAAAACAAAAATTGTAATTCATATGGATGAACCATAAGATCCCTCCTATGCATTTTAAATACTTATAATTTCACCCCAAATCTAGTTTTAATCACCTCTAAGATTAATACATGGTAGAAGTTGTAGTAATGGGTCCTAAAATGCAACTTTTTGGCAGTGAAGAGACAACTTGTTAACCTCTAACTAGCATTTTTGCCTCTAAGACTTTTAGGTGAAAATACATCACTTTGATCACATATAAATAGTAAAATTACATGTTCTCCAATGACATTTACATATAATTCCATCCGCAAGTGCATTTTTACTACTATTCAGGAGCATAAAAACACTAACAACAAATATTGTCAAAGTTGAAGTTACAGTTTGAGAACTCCATTTCTGGTGCTTTTTTACTAAAATTTGGCACTAAAAACACATTTGAAGGGGTGTATAATGATTGGTAATAGGTTTTTTGCCTCCCATATATCCTGGTTAACAAACCCACCACCCATTCTAGGCTCTTCTCAATATAAGAAAGATGCTAATTTTTACCCTAATTTCAGGCATACATTAAACCAAAACTGTAAGTCATGGATGAACCATAAGATCCTTACTATACATGGTAAATACCTCTAATTTTAACATGAATATATTCTAAATCACCTATATGAGAAATTTATGGTAGAAGTTACAGTAATGAGTCCTAAAATGTAATGGTTTGGTAGTGAAGAGACAACTTGTTGACCTCCAACTAGGTTTTTTGCCTTTAGGACCTGTAGGTGCAAATCCATCACTTTGAGCACATATATATAGTAAAATTACATGTGATCCAATTAACATGACATCTAATTACATCTGTAATTTAATTTTCACTACTATTCAAGAACACGGAAACACTGATAATAAATGTTGTCAAAGTTGAAGCTATGATCCAAGAACTCTATTTCCAATGATTTTTGGCTTAAAAATGGAGCTTTCAACACATGTAGAGGGGTGGATAATGTCTAGTACCAAGTTATTGGCCTCCCATATATCCTAGTCGATAAACCCACCACCTATTTTGGACTCAAGAATGCCCTTTTCAATACAATAAAGATGTTGATTTTTAGCCTTACTTCAGGCATGCATAAAACCAAAACTGTAAGTCATATGGATGAACCATAAGATCCCTAATGTGCATGGGAAATCCCTCTAATTAAAACTCAAATATATTATGAATCACATATAATACCAATTTTTAGTAGAAGTTACAGTAATGGGTCATAAAATACAACTTTTTGGCAATTAAGAGACAACTTATTGGCCTCCAACTAGTGTTTTTGCCTTTGGGACCTACAAGTGAAAATATATCACTTTGATCACATATATATAGGTAAATTACATGTGTTCTAATGAATATGACATAAAATTCCACCCTTAAGTTCATTTTCACTATTGTTCAAGAATGCCATACCAATGAAAATATACAAATCAATGAAAATTGTGTTTGTTTTATGTGTAACATTGGTATGTAATGACATTTGAGTCAATTTTAATGCATTCAGTTTAGCTAGAATCCATGTAGATAATTATAAACAAGTATCTCTATGTGTTTTTAAGGATACAAGGAGAAAGAGACTTGTCATGAGCAATTGTTCAGGAGTGCAAAAACACCAAGTTCTTTTAGTAAGCTTCTCTTAGCTTCAACAATATGAAATTCTTTACTAATGATGCCAACCACGTGAAGGTGGAAGCTTATTTGGCACCACTAACCTACAAAAAAATGTTATTAAATAATTAAAAAATAAATTTATGCAATTACTACTTAGAAAATAAAAAAGCATTTGGTAAAATTGATTATATCTACATTTTACAAGTCAACATACCTACACATTTCAATCCAACGAACCACATGGATCTGCTCTAATCTTGATAGTATCAAGAATAGTTTCATGGTTTGACTCAAATACCTTCCATAGATTCTTATTTCTTGGCCTCCCATGATATTTTTATAATTAAATATTCATTGCAAGAACTAAATTTGAATAGTGTGGTATCTTCATATGCATCTCAAAGTCTTCAAACAACCATACATTTGAATTTTTTATAGGATATTATCAAAGCCAAGTTATAGTGACTACCACAGACCCAGTGGGATAATCAATGTTTTCTCCATCTACTACTAGGGAAGTCAATTTTTTATTTCCATGTACACACCAACATAAGTAGTAATATGTTCCCTCTTCATTGTCCTCATCTACAATAACTGCAAAAACATGAACTGCATCACAAAAAACAATTTTTAATGAATAAATAGTACATAAAGATTAATATTCTATATGGATGCACTAGATCAGATATATGGTCAAAGTCATGTGATGATTTCATATCTATAAGCCACAATTTTAGTGGAACTTGATATGTGTTGATTGGAATTAGAGGTCTATAACTCTAGTCATCAACCCACTCTTGTCACTCACACTCATTCCAAATAGAGTCCATGGATGTAGAACAAAATCATGCCAAGTGTTATGTATGAATAGTCCAAGAACCTACATTTTAGCTATGAAATGAGTGGTGCTCACTTGAACTCATTAGAGACATATAATCCTCATAGTTTGCCAAGTATTTTTCATCCATTAACCAAAAATGTATAGGAATAATATAAATTGCTTGAGCATCATGACATATGTTCTCATTACACCATTCAACCATAGTTTTTACATCAATAAAATTAGAAACATGGTCAAATTTTAACTCTTCCTTTACAATGATTCTTTTTACACGTGCTCCACCACCATCATTTTTGCCTTTTTCATAGCTAGCCTCAATAAAAATCCAAATATGTTCTACACCAGTGGTAACATACATCTTGCTCAACCAATAAAACATCCATGTATTCTTGAATTATGATGTACAATTCTTTGACCAAATATAATGTTGATTGAAAGTAATGTTCCTCTAAGTCAACTGTTCATAGAACTTCTCAAAACAACCTTGCACATACTCTATACAATGTGATCGATCATCACTGATATATAAATGGTACTCGCTTAATATTTTTTAATATTTATCTATACTATCTAGTGCATGCATGAATGTTATATGCATGAATATAGCAACTTATGTTGAGTTGTAATACTATGATTAAACTTACATTTATGGTTTATATGTGTAATTTTTAGCAAAGTCAACTACTAAAATAATAGAATCAAGTGGGAATGTTTCCTTTATTATCTTGATATGTTCATCCAACCATTTATCCCTGTGTGTGCCTTGCATACTCATAAACAATCTTATCCATGAATTCAACCATAAATCTGAAATAGGTATCTCTTTCATAACAAGCTCACACCTTTTAGATTCTTTGCCATATTTTGGTTGATAAGTCACATATTTGTATTTTCTCAAACCAAATAATTCCTATCCAATTGCACTTGGACACTCCTCATGGATACATTTTTTTTAATTTTGGCAATCCACTGCAAATGCTATAATTTCTATTCAAACATGTTTTTTTATAAAAGAACTATCCATCTAGTCTTTCACAAAAAATATTTGGAATAAATTACCAGGCTGATTTTGGTAGAACTTCTATGCCACACTCTTGAAAAATGTTATTAGTCTACAAAGCACAATGAATATGGAAAAAAAAATCATAGTGAACTGAAAATTTAACATGTTGCTTACAACAAGAAGTGGTGTGTGTGTGATTTATTTTTACATAAAAAGGTTTGTCCATCTTAAAAAATATTTGACTAATATCAATTTGTAGATGTATTTACAAAAATTTGGAGTAAAATTGTGTTTGAGTCATATCCAAGAAATGTTTTGGATATGGTTCACGATTACGAGAACCAACTTTTCTTTTCATTATATCTCTTGCATTGGGCAAAACTCTTGTATTGTCTTTCCAAAATTGTGCAACTAAGTCTTTCAAAGCATCGGCTATAACCTTGTACTTTCATGGAAGTCTATGAAAGAATGACCAGAACTCTTTGGTATTAATTTCATTAGGTCTTTCACATCTTGAAATTACTTTCATTAATGTTTTTCTATTTATATCAAGTGTTTAGCTCATTTTAAAAATCAATCATTTTTTCCCCATTTCAGCACTTATTGCACAAGTTGTCATTATATGTTGGGAAACATTAAAATATTTGTTACATGATCTAAGGCCTAAAATATGATATGCATCATGTATATTTTCAATAATTTCATCATTTTCATCATCCATGTTGTATGTTATTAGTCCTAATGTGTACATTTTAGGTCTCATCTTAACCAATTTCATCAATGAAATAAATAATTGACATCTTTGACTATCATAATCTAATCTATGAAAGAAACCATCCCAAATTTCTTAATCCAGTCTTATTAAATGGTAGTTAGACATTTTTTATGCATTGTTTTCAAAATATTTTCATCAAATTTTATTAAGTACTTGTCTTTTCTATGCACAATTCTTGGAGGTGTTGTTATTGGTTGAATCCATTGAGAGGGTGTTTCAAAATCATTATAGTTTCCATGAAATTTTATTCATTATTTGTTTCTTAATTATATGTTTCCATGAAAATTTCTTCATTTTTAATTTCATAATTATTTGTGTCTATTAAATTTTCTTCATTATTGATGGGTATAGTATCATGCAGAAGCTCTTCATCAACAAAATAAAAAACTTTAAAAGTTAAATTTGAACTTCCAACATTATCTAATTCATTATTGTCAATTTCATCATAATTAAATTAATTATTGTCAATTTCATCATAATTCAATTCATTATTGCTAGTTTCATCATTATTCAATTCATTATTGTCAATTAGCTCATTATGTAAGGCATTTGGCTCATCACAAATAGTGTTTGTACCTTGTTTGGAATGAAATGATCACATTCATACCTTTTTTTCCTCTCAACTCTTCTAATTTCTCTAATTTTTTTCTCTTCAACTTCTTACTCTTCCTTGAACATGAGTTGGAGCCCATTTTGACAAAAGCACCCAATAAAGTACTTCAAAATGTACACAGAGAATATGTAGAATTCATTCAAGGAATGTCTGTAGAGACGACACTCTCGATTTGGGATAAAAATATATGTTGAAAAGTGATTTTTGTCTATACTTCAAGGAATTCATACATGTTATATTGATTCATACACATTATTGTAATGTTTATGCGTTCTTTGAAGTATAGGCATATACTATAAAAATAATAAAAAATGTTCATACTCAATGCATAAATCCCCTATAATACTATAATATGATGCATAAATACATAATATGATGTAATAGACTATAATATGATGCAATAAGGCTATCATATGATGTAATAAGGCTCAATATGATGCATAAATCCCCAATATGATGCATAAATCTCCAATATGATGCAATAAGACTATGAAGTAATAAGACTATAATATAATGCAATAAAGCTCAATATGTAAGGTGAAATGAGTTAATTTTCCCCAAAATCCCATCATAGGTCCTTGAAAAACTAGGTGAACAATGGGTTCACAAATTAGCACTAATCACATTCATGAATTTATGCATTTGTGATGAAATCAAGGAACTTAGGGGTTGTGTTTGTTATAAAATTAGGATTTAGGGTTAGGGGTTTAGTGTAATGGGTTTATACATGTGTATATGTCATTAAAGTAGGGTTTAGGGGAATTATACATGTTCAAATGATAGAATTAGGGTTTATAAATAACCTGTCATGAAATGTGAGCTAATTTAACCCCTTTAATCACATCATAGACTCTAATTTAGATTCAATGGGTTCAAATTGGCCACATTTTCATTCATATTTATATTTTTGATTAAATTAAGGTCATTTAATCCATACATTTTGCATATATTATAAAATTTATTAGGCCATAAAATTGGTTTAGGGGGTCAATTTTGCCCAAATCACATCCCTAATTGCACCAATTGACTAATTGGTTCAATTCATGATAAAATCATACTTAATTTTGTCCCAAATCATATATCATGCTCTTATAGTTACATCAAAAAGGGGTTTAAATTGGCCTCCCATGCCTCCTCGATTGGTTCATTATATATATACATGATGACATTCTAGGGTTAATTTCACTCTAAATCACATCATGTATATAATTTGAAATAGGTTCATACATGGCTTATTTTGAACCTAACTACCCCTATAATTGAACTTTTTTGTGCCATCTATGTACCTCATACAATCGAAAGTGTTAAATCTATCAAAGATACATTAGGTCCTATAAGTTTTAGATTTGATAATACCCCAGGGGTCCAAATCCAATTACATATAACCACATGTACCTCATACGTGCTCAAAAGTGTTAGCACTATTAAAGGTGTTAGGTCCCAAAATCATTAAAGAGATATCGATCCATATGAGACCTGATATAATTAGATGTCACCACATGTATCTTTTACACACATATAAGTGTTAGAGAGATTTAACTATCAAGTCTTAGAAGCATCAAATTTATCAGAGCCTCAAGACGCCCAATTCAATCACTAATTTACACATGTAGGTCTAGTACATTTGGAGAAGTGTTAGAGTTGTCAAATATAAATATGTTATAGATCCTAAAATCATCATAGATGTTATCACCCTAAGATTCCTAATCTAATTAGAGATGGACATGTGTACTTTTGTACACCAAATAGCTGATTCAAATAAAGAAGATTGATAGGCTGGGCCTGGCCCCATTATGTCAAGTCATCAAATTACTCAATGATCCCATCAGCAATAAGAAACACTTGGAAAAATATGAAGACATCTTAGATATCATGAGGGCCAAATCTAGGCATGTGCACAGTACACTCTCTACATTTATTAGTTCACATGAGTGGAACTCATGATCTTTGATACCTAGATAGGTCCCATTACCTCTAACCAATGTAATTAAGGCCTCTTCACAAATATCATACATAAATATAAGCCAAAAATGTTTAAATATTAACATATATCCCATTAACTCATGTCTAGTAAATAATTCACATGATGTGATCCTCCAACTTGCCATTACTATACATAAATTGTCATGTAGAGACCCTTAAGGTCACATTCAAATTGAGTGAGCATCAAATGTTATCATTTTTATATGTATGTATTCAAATTATTTATATCCCTCTACCTTAAATTACCTTCATATCTCAAAGTACATTCATATTAATTCCTACAAATAGGAGAGAACACAATTCAACAATGGACTCCTCAACCTCAAATCCCAATGTGGAGAAAGAATTCTGAGATACTAATTTCTTGCAGTCCACATCATAAGGATTAAGCTCATTACAATGAAATATGAACAATATGATTGAATATATATAAAATATATAATCTATAAACCCTTGAAAAGGAGGTGCACACTAGTATTCAATTTTGATCAACCATTTATATGAGGTGAGTAACATCATCCACATGAACACTTATTGGGTTCCTCTTCTCAACATCATCCTTGAGGGGAAGTAAGTCTCAAATTTAGGGGAGATTGTCACCTTTAATGTATCTTAAAGAATATTAATAAAGTTTGAGTTGGGATAAGTTATACATATGTTGTACTTGGTCAATGTTAGGTCTATTCCACCATATATTTCTAAAGCATAGCCATCCCTTAATGGTTTTGAACAAGGCCCCTAGTGAATTTAGATATTTTTTGAGATATACATTCATCACTACAAGCACAACATCTTAAAACCACATCATCACTAATGGATACATGTGACCATTTCAAGATTATTAAGCTAAAAACCACATCTTATATAAAATAAAATGCATACCCAAAGACCAAAATAGCAAAATATAAGGAAAACATGTACCTTACCCATCATCCTAATTTCATATATTACTGTCCCAATTACATAGTAAGATATAGAACTCTATAGTATTGATAAGTACCAAGTGTTGTCTAGCTCATTTTTGAGCTTGCAATTTTTGCATCCATGGTGCATCTAGGACTAGTCCCATGTCAAAGACACACTTTTGAGATGAGGTGTGAATGGATGGAATGTTTGATTGTTATCCCATGTGTGATGGAGGGGTAGATGAAGGAGGTATAGGGAATGTAGGATTAACCATATATTCACATGAGATCTTAATTTTAGGAAAATTTTGAATAATGTATTTGAATACATTAGGGGAGTCTTGAATAATTGTAACAATAGAAGACTCTTGTTAGACTTTCAATTTGGACCTCAAAATGCACCTATTGAATTAGATGCACTGAGTGAACTTGGAGGAAACTTAAGGGACAATCCAAGTCATGATTCATATGTATTGGGCTCCATTAAATAACATTCTTGAAATAGATATCCAAGAGATGAACTATTACACCAAGGACTCAATTCTTATTTCTACTTACATAAGATTATCTATACTACATAGTCCAATTCAACGGGTTTACCACTTAAACAAATTATTTCAAAATTTATAAATAAAGGGGTCTAGTCAAAGATATCAAATAAATAAAAAAAGGGTAAGATAGGATTTTAGGCAATTAGGATAATATCAATAAAAAACACAAAAGTTAAGAGCAAGTAAGATTTTAGGCAAGAAAGATAGTAAGGTATATCCTTACCCTACTATAAAAAACAAAAAAATTGGATTTTTGGTGTTATTTCAAAATAATGCATATGCATTATATAATTCATGCACATTATTTAAATTTGAATTCAAAATTGAGCCTCTAGGCTTAGAAATGGCTTGGATTTCTGAGCCAAAGGCTTGTGAATATGCATATAGCCGAGACTGAGAGTTTTGATAAAAACTAACAAATTTCAATTTTAATTGCCAAATACTCTATGGATTTCAACATCAAAATTCAAAAAATTATTACCATCATGATGAGCACACTTCACTCTTTCCAAATATATGATTTTTATAATTTTTGGGCTATTTTAAGGGTTCAAACTATATTTATTTCTAGCTACACCTTTTTTAGGCCACTACATGCCACACATATACATGCCTACTTATGTTTATATAAAAAAAAAATCATTGATCCAAGTTCAAAACAAATTATATGGCAATAAACTAGGCCTAATTCTACACACATTCAAAAAAAATCAATTTTCATTTTTTTGAGGTAGTTAGGGCGCTGCACAACCAGCTATCCATTTTTTTCCAAGTTTTTAGGATCTAATTAATTTCAAAATTAATAAAAAAATATATTCATTAAAAAAATATTAAAAAAAAATTGTAACACACTAGAAGATTATATCTAAATATTCACCAAAGGGTTTAAAACAATATTTAACGATGATCAAAAGGCCATCTATCTACTATGTTTTCTTAAAAGAACAAGAGGTACTCTTTAAATTTAAAATTTTTTACCTATTTATACTTATCCATTTTTTTAAAAAATTAGTTTTTTGTAAATTGGACTTGAAATTCTATAATTCATGTTTTTATACCATCTTCAAATTTTGAGTGTAACCATCTCAAATTATCTACAGAAGTTCAAATTTCTGAAATTTTAGAAAAATTTGTCCACGGGTAGGCCCTTTTTTGTCCCCTAAATGTGTGCACTTACCCCAAGGTTGGATATCCCCAACCACTCCCTATTAAGTTAATTATAATTTCCTATGTTCTAATACTCTAAAGAGGGATCAAAATGCACGTAGTTCTCTAACCTAGGTGTGTGATAATCAATCTAAATTGTAATGTAATGTTTAGATTTCAACACTTGACACCATGAAAATTTGACTAGAATTTGTATTGTAACCTAATTTTAGGACTATTATTTTTATGGATATTGAGATATTATGCTTTTGTGATAATGCCTTAATAGATTGTTAATAGATTTATTAAGTTGTTTTCAACCTACCTAGATGGGTATAGCCTTAGGATTGATTTATATTTTTAGTTTACTATTTGATATTTTATATCATGATAAACCCATGAAACATGTCTAAGATGATCTAGTGGATAATTTCCAATATTAAAAATAGTTATTTCATGTTCCTAGACACTATAGACATAAGAAGACATATGAAGTAAATCATAATTTTTTGACTATTTTTGGTACTATCCTCAAAGTGAAAATTAGTGATCTAGGATATATTAAATTTTTTTTAGTATTATAGAAGGTTATTAGGTAGAATAGGATTATCCTAAATATATGTATATGATAAATTGGGTTAGCCAAGAAAATAGATGGGTAGATGGATAGAGGAAAGTGTCAAAAAGAGTCAAATGTATATGCAAAGTCTAAGTATGCTAAATTGTGCCAAATTTTGTATTTCCAAAGTGTTTAATACCAAATTTAGGTGTCTAATAACAACCCACCCCCAACCCCCTGCCCTGCCCCCCCCCCCCCCCCCCCCCCCCCTCCCCACCCATTTTATTTTAGTATTGAAAATTCTAGATTAAAAAGATAAAAGAATAAATTTGGTACATGTGATTAACCACATTTGGTGTTGATAGGTATGCCTCAAATGTCCTCATTTGATTCTTACAAAAATTGAAAGGAAACAAATACATATAAATTTCCATTCATGATAAAAAAACATATAAAATAATATAGATATTTTAATCATTTTAATTTGAAAATTCAAGGAATGAATACCCTTGAGGGTATGTGAGCTAGACTACCACTTATTGAACTTGTTTTGAGAATGCCATGTGGTGATTATTAACCAAAGAGATGTAACTAATGAAAAAATGATTTGAGGATTTTAAATTCATCAACCACCATTGAATAAGGAAAAGAACTATAATTTGAGTTTTGTAGAAGCATTGACCATACTACTTTGAATCTAATATTTTATTTAGAACCTTGAAACTAGGTTAATATGTAAAGGCAAAACTCTAAAAGTGTTTCGTATGTCAAAATGGAACCTCAAAATACTTTTTTGGTGTAAAGGATAATCTGATCTAGATGGAATATAGATCCAAAGTGCTCACATAGTATCATCATTTCCCATTGATCCACAATATAGAAAAATGAAAGTGTTTGAATGAACAAATATTCATTCCCCAAATTTGATCCATATATAATTCCATGATCTATCTATCATAATGTCATAGAATGTCCCTCAAACAACTCAATTTGATAAATATGCTTAATTTCACCCATACGATCTATTTTAGAATATCATAAAATTTCCCAATGACTCCTCACATATGTCTTAATATGTCTAATTTAAATCAAATAATATGACCCAAAGTGTGAAGTATCTATCTTTCATGAATTTAATCTCTAATTCAAGCTGACTATATACCCATATTTTGATATGAGGGATGAATCTTGTAAATCACTCATCTCAAAAGAAAGAGTTATGCACACCATGTGTTATATATAAAAACAATCATGTAAAGTATGTAAAAACATGATAATATATGTCATCATATAATAATTTGATTATTCAGGGAAGTATGAAACATGTTTCCTAAGGAAATAGGTATACATGTGTCATGTCAAGTATATATACCAATTAGGCACATAGTAATAAACATCAAAATAAATGCATGATAAACATCACAAAATTACACAATAGAAGTATGTGTGATATAAATCACATCACCAAAATCAATAAAATTTATATATGTAACCATGTACATGTACACAATATCATGATCATGAAACAAATAAAAACTAAATACATGACTCAACTTTGATGCGACACACACACATCATGGACATGACATGGACTAGAAGATCCACAAACACAACTGATGCATGATGTGAAAATATAGAATCAACGCACTCATAAAACATGTAATATAATACATAATAATGATCACACAATAGTCATCAACATCAATCATGCACATAGAAAGCAATATTAGTTCTCATAATCAATCCACACCTAGCCAATACTATTATGCCCAACACCTATAGTTCAATATTGTTATGTTTAGTGATTGAGATGAATGGTTGTATCACATAGGGGCCCTAATTATAAATATGATAAATTTAATCATCCAATATAACATAACATTATTTATCAATAGGAAATAAAACTCTATAAATTATAAACAAGAACATGTTATATATAATAGTCTCCTATGATCATTTTATGAACATATAAATATATAACCTGATACATGTGCAAAGATTCCCCCTATGTAGAAAGGTATTCCATGGATTTAAATAATGTCACACATATATGTATATGCATCATATGTGACCTATATGTCATGGATCGTACTCATGTATATTTCAAAAATCATGTGCATAGTAAATGGATATGTAATTCACTATGTAAAATATAAAAAAAATATCAATCAATCTTATATACTAGCAAAGCATGCCATAAACAGGTCCTATTTTTATATTTTTTGAATTATTTAATTTTTTTAAATTTTTTATTTTTTATTTTAAAACATGTACCAACTAAATGGTGATCCCATCAATGGGATTATTATGTGTATGACCTAGATCAATTGATGCAAATGCCACATGTCATGGGTGAGGAGTGACATCTATATCATTGATTGAATTGGAGAAATAATCATGAACTATAAAATATCCAACCTCATCTTCATAGTCAACATGATCATGTATATCTTGCATAGCTCTAGTCCTGAGAGTAATGTTTAGAATTCATTATATGTTAAGAAGATGTGTTGGCATTTTCTATGGAATATGTGCACAATATTTTTGCATAACTATATTAGGATGTAATAGAGTAGGTAATGTTTATTGAACTTAAATAAATTATTGATGTAGAAGACATTAGAGGATTAGTATTCAAGGATTATCAATTACCTATCTCTGATTTTAATTCATAGGATGAACTTTTATAGGGTGTATAATATGTGGTTGTGGAGATGTAAAAGTAATTTAATGTCTCTAGTTTAATCAAGTACTCATATGGAATACCAGGAATTATATTCACTTGGCTTCTATAGATATATTCAAGAATAAATGTAATGAATATTTTATTTCACATATGTTATATATCCATTGATGTATTGATATCATATCAAATTTTACAATATTGGGAATAACTAAGAACCAAGTACCATTTATTTTAGGCCCCACCATAAGTGGTAATGCAATGCCACAAAATGGGTTTTGTCATTTTTCATCAAATCCATTTACCATAGTAATCATATCAATAAAATATCTATGTGTGTACCCAAGAGTAGTGAGTAATGTCATAGTGCATCTGTTTTCAATTCATCAATTATACAAAATAATATTGTGTATAGGATGTGAGTCTATGAAAACATGTATAAAATAAGGCACATTGGTAGAATCATCATCAATAATCTCATGATCATCTAATGTTATTCATATTTATTCTTGTGTATCTTTAATTGTATCAATAAGACTTTATAGGATGATCCTCCTCAGTTATAGAAGCACAAGAAGGCAAAGGATGATGCACATTATAAGTTATATGCACCACATGATTATTCTTGTTTTCTTACATTACATGTTTTGGAAATAAATCTAAAAATATATTAGAATTCATTTTATGTTGTGAAATCAAATCATTCATAGTGGTATTAAAATAATTGACCTCAAGAGTGTTGTTCTCAATTAAATCTTGTATCTTATATCTCAAACCATAACATTTATTAGTAGAATGTCTTATGCAACTATGCCAATCATAACATGAATTGATATTAAACCCATTAGGTTGTGCCTTTATCATATAAACCTCCATTAGTAAAGGGAGAGATATGAGATTGTACTCAAATATATTTTTTAACACCTTATGAACATGTTTTAATAATCATCCAAATTTCCTCCTTTGAGAAGTAAAAATAAGAATCCTATGAGTAGGTTATGAAACCACATTAACAATTTTTTCATCCCCATTATTAGTATCATTAACCTCATATTTCAAAGTTGGTTTAATTTTAATATTGTCATTAGAATAAGCGGGAGAGTTAGTCCCATACATTATCTTGTTCATGCAAATGAGCTTAACCTCATGGCCTTTAAATGTATAACACATCACTGAAAGATTGGAAGTATTTAAACATAATAGACTCATGGATAGGTGAAAGTAATATCTGCTTAAATATGTATTTAATTTTTTTAAACAAATTATTTTTCAATTTTAATATCACAGTATTATGATGAGTCACATTATCACTAATGGATTCATTAGGTTCTTTCTTGAGTTTTGTAGTTTGAGCAATAGAGACCTTCTCATCAATATTAATATAAAAATGAGTTAATTATTGGTTATCTAAAGGATTTAAATCATGCAATGATTTTAAATTAATTTCAAAAAACCATCACAAGGTATAGTGCTTAAATATCTTACCAAAAAAATCTTTTATTAACTTATCACTAGAAGAATAATCTAAGCATGATGCATGGAAGGCTATAAGATGTTGTCCTGGATCACATTTAACATCATATATTATAAGCTTAGGTGAAATAAATCCTATAATAAAATAATAAGTGGAAATATCTAGGGCCAAAGGTTTTTTTAATAATGATTGATTATTTTTAAATGACCTTCTCTATAAAGTCCTTTTTCTAATTGGGAAACCTTGGCTTGAAGTTCAACAAGAGTTTTCATAAGCTCTTGGTTAGGAGGTATATGTGATTGATTATAAATATATTTTATCACATGAGTAGAAACCCTAGGAGGCATAAAAATATGTTGCATAGGGATAACCATATAATTTCTAGTATTAACTTGTCTTACCACTACACCAAGTATAGGCAATACCTGTGTAGCCATATAGGTAGACACATGAATAGTATAAATAGTAATAAAGGTTTGAACACCTATTGGAGAATATATTACTCTAAAATTTTGATTAGTATCATTCAAGGGCTCATTATGTTGTTCCTTAAATGTGGATTCATTAGCATTATATTCATTCTTAACGTATATGATAATGTTCTATATTTTATCTAATTCATAATGTTGCATACTAATTCAATTTACTTTTTTGAAAATGTTTCTACTTATGCAAGATATACACCATCAAGCTCATCTATATGTAATATACCATGATATTCATAATTAGTTTTTTTATCATATTCATAAGTATGTTCAAGATAAAAAATAACATCATTGATAACATAATCCTCTACATCTATCCATTATTTATCAATATTTGTATTAATAAGAGAATGAATTTGTACTTCATCAATTTTATCATTTTTAGATAACATACAAACACATGATTGGATTGAATTAGTCTAATTATGATCAATTACAACACAAATCAACCTAACATTTTATGTTATAGGTATAATATATCTAACCTGATTAGATGGCATAGAATGTATTCATGAAAACATTAAGAAAGCTATGGGAAAATGCACATATTATTTATTATTAAAATAAAATTAGGGATAATTTCTACAAGTGAAAACTTAGTGAAAGATAAATTAGAAACCATAATAAATGGTGAAACCATAAGGTAGAAGAGATATAGGTTTTTCTGCACTCATGTGAATGATCATGTTTAGCAAAAATGTTTTACTTATTGATTGATGTGATTTAAATGAAGTAAAATTATGAATATTCAAATTGTTTAAAATAAGGCAATAATCATACAAATCTGAATGTAAAAGGGTAAATTAATATTTTAATTATTATATTTAGAATTAAAAAATCAATCAAGGGATGTAATTAGATTATTATGATATTTTTTATCACTATGATTGTCATTATATATGAAAATGTAATATGTTTGATTTATAGCTAACCAAATCAAGAAACATGAGCTCAAACCTTGCACCAATGTTTTCGATGAAGAGAGACCCATTTTTTGAATAGTAATGTCCACATCCTACCAGTAGTTTTCATGTTGATTGCACATTTTTGTGACACTTTATACCATTATTATAGCA